>CM033646.1:171256851-171287955 GCA_019512145.1 Engystomops pustulosus
AACGAGCCGTCTCGAGTACCCTAATGCTCGACCGAGCATCAAGCTCGGACGAGCATGTTCGCTCATCTCTACTCCTCGTCTAAGCGGGGGAATATGGTCAATAATCCTAAATTTAAGGTCACTTTCTTTATGTCCAGCCTCGTGAAAGTGTCTGCTGACAGGTAAGTCATTCCTTTTCTTTCTCACAGTGTACCTATGTTGTGTGAATCTCGTTTTAAAGTCTAACGTTGTCTCTCCAACGTATTTTAAGTCACACGGGCCTGTCAGCAGATAAATAACAAAGGTACTGTTGCAGTCAAGAAAAAAATTAATTCTGTATTGGGTACCATTGTGGGTGAATGTATCACCTTTAATGTGGTATTCATGGCAAATAAATTGGGTCTAACATTTGAACGCATACCCTTTGGTATCCTGCCCATTTTATAATATTCTCCCAATGTGATGAGATGTAATTTTAAATTACATACCCTTTTGTCTTTTGGTTTTTATCAAAGGGTACCGTCATTATAGACAGAATTTTCTTATACCGTACTATTCTATGCAGACCTTTTTCCCTTCTTTAATATGGCGCTTACAGACTCTAGTATGAGGCCGCGCCTGCGCCGCTAATCAATAGCAATACATTACCTTGCCATTGTGGGTGAATGTATCACCTTTAATGGCATAGGAGCAGTTGACGCAGGATCGGCATGGGTAACACCCTTTGCGTGTAAGTCCAGTGATACCTCTTTGTGTAGAGGTTTTTGTTGGACCTATATCAGTTTTGACTAGCCGGTCTCTGATGTTCCTAGCTCTCCTATAGGATAAAATTGGTGGGTTGTCAAATTTAGGTTTTTCTAGATAGATAGATAGATAGATAGACAGATAGATAGATAGATAGATAGATAGATAGTGAACGTGCCGAGATGGGGAGGATCCGGTAGCCGATTGGTTGTCATTTACTTAGGTGTAAGATTTCACAATGAATTATCTCACTCTTCACTATGTATTTTCACTGTTTAACTGTGATATTGATCTTATGTTAACACTAGTATATATCATATGATGTAACACTTGTATTATTATGTATGCACACACGGTCCATGTGGACCAATGAAATGCATAGCAGGCCTTTATATGTTTGATAGCTGGCCTCCTTTCACCATGCTTGAAAAAGGCTCGTAAGGAGCTGAAACGTCGCTTATGGAATAAAGACACCCCACTTTTTCGAAATTACCTTTTGGAGTGCTGCCTCTTCCTAAACCTTACATTGCAGTCCCCCTGCCTGGGGACTTACGGACTTGCACCCACCGGAGTTGCTGTGCTGCTCTAAACTTTCCTTTTTCTACTACGTGGCATTGGAGCTTTTTGCACGCAATTTTTGTATTTTTCATTTTTCACTTTGTTTACAAATTGTTTACATAATTGTTTACACCATGGATTTATGCTCGGGTGAACCATTCCATCTTTTCACCTATACCGAAGAAGACCAGGAGAGGATTGTACGGGAACTACAGAGTGACACCACCTTTTTGAACACACCAACGATACATGAACTTAAGAAACAATATGAACTACATATGAAAAAATTTACCTCTCTCCAATTACATCTTGCCACTTTGGGGGAATACCTCAAATCCAAACGCATCCCAAGGGGGATGCGGTCCAATGTTCGCCCGAATCTTTTTTCCCAGGATGTGTCTTTTTGCCTAAAATTTATGCATATTTCTAATAAGTACTCCATGGACCTTATCATGCTTAATATTGAGTACTTACAAATAGAAACTAAGAAATTGGAGACATTAATTACCGAGACACGGGATAAGTTAAAGGATGTCATGCCCACAGGAGAATTGAAAGACTTTCTCGAACTAACAGACAATAGAGTCTCTCATTTACGTAGTGAACAGGAACTTATCAAGAGAGCAAAATGGTCAAGAGACAATGACGATTATCGTGTTGGCAGAATCTACAATTGGCAAGGCACACACACGATCACTGCGGGGACCACGATGAAGGATTCACCTACCAAGAAAAAAAGACGGGGTCAACCCAAAAGAACACAGGAGAGTGACACTAATCCAATGTCCAGAGGAGATGCATCACAAGCGTCTTTTTTATTGGCCAGTCAGGACGGAGACGAACCCGGAGGGGCGGATGTCGCCACTACCGGAGAAGAAAGGCACAAAATGCCAAGGAACAGGACTCTACCACCGCGAGCTGTGAACAACAAGAAAAAGTCGACACAGTAGTGGTAAATATATCATCTAAAAAGTTATCCAATAATGAACTGTCCTTGTTACAAAAGGGTTTATCGTACTGTCCGTGCTCTAACACTGATTGGTTTCAGCTTGATGTGGATTTATTTAGACTGTACCGTAGTGTTGGTTTAAAATACTGGTTCCACAACCACCCTTTGATACCCAAGACATATGACAATCTTGACCCAAAACGCTTTAATTTACCCCACAGAAGTAATTTTTGTCCGAATGTAGAAAGCCCAGCCATTCTAGCATTCATAAATGCTGTGAAACATGATGTTGACATACTTAAACAAGAGAGAGGGAGTAATCTCATACAGGCCAACTTGAGCTCTGATGAGATCACAGCCCTTGACCGACTAGCCCGGGACAACAGTCTTACCATTAGGCCCGCGGATAAAGGCGGCGCAATTGTGGTTATGGATACATCGACGTACGTTACAGAAATTAGACGCCAATTGAATGACGACACAGTTTATAAACAGGTCAACATTGACCCTAAATTCGAACTTCAACGTCGAATTTCAGTTATTTTAGACTCTGCTAAAGACAAAGCAATTATTAGTGACAATATGCACAAATTCCTTACAGTCTCAAATCCCCGTACCCCAATTTTGTATACACTGCCCAAAATACACAAGAATTTGGAAAACCCTCCGGGGAGACCGATTGTGTCAGGCAGGGACTCTATCACATCCAATATTGCCATTTTCTTGGACCAGGCTCTTAGAGAGCTCTCGACGAGGGGACAATCACACATTCGAGACACCACTGATTTTCTGTGCAAATTACGCCAACTTCATGTCACTGATACTTCTCAAATAACACTCGTCTCGTTTGACGTAGTCTCCTTATATACGTCAATCAACCACCAGATGGGTCTCAAGTGTGTTGAGAAACAACTTCAAAATTCTAGTTTCAACACACAGGAAACAGCTTTCATTCTTGAACTCTTAGGGCTGATTTTACATAACAATTACTTTCTGTTCGGTAATGACTTTTTTATGCAATTGAGGGGTGTGGCAATGGGGGCCAACATGGCCCCCACATACGCCAACATCGTCATGGCCACACTTGAGGAGGACTTCGTCTATGTGTCCCACCACTTCCAGCACGTCATGAGGTGGTGGCGATACATAGACGACGTCTTCCTCTTGTGGACAGGCAGTCTTGAACAATTGATGATCTTTCATGAATATCTGAACACGATCGACCAGGATATAAAGTTTACCATGGTCCAGTCAAAACATGTTTTACAATTCCTGGATGTATCAGTGGAGAATACACCCCAGGGAATTTCCACTGACGTTTTTGTTAAAACTACCGACAGAAACACAATATGAACGTGCCGAGATGGGGAGGATCCGGTAGCCGATTGGTTGTCATTTACTTAGGTGTAAGATTTCACAATGAATTATCTCACTCTTCACTATGTATTTTCACTGTTTAACTGTGATATTGATCTTATGTTAACACTAGTATATATCATATGATGTAACACTTGTATTATTATGTATGCACACACGGTCCATGTGGACCAATGAAATGCATAGCAGGCCTTTATATGTTTGATAGCTGGCCTCCTTTCACCATGCTTGAAAAAGGCTCGTAAGGAGCTGAAACGTCGCTTATGGAATAAAGACACCCCACTTTTTCGAAATTACCTTTTGGAGTGCTGCCTCTTCCTAAACCTTACATTGCAGTCCCCCTGCCTGGGGACTTACGGACTTGCACCCACCGGAGTTGCTGTGCTGCTCTAAACTTTCCTTTTTCTACTACGTGGCATTGGAGCTTTTTGCACGCAATTTTTGTATTTTTCATTTTTCACTTTGTTTACAAATTGTTTACATAATTGTTTACACCATGGATTTATGCTCGGGTGAACCATTCCATCTTTTCACCTATACCGAAGAAGACCAGGAGAGGATTGTACGGGAACTACAGAGTGACACCACCTTTTTGAACACACCAACGATACATGAACTTAAGAAACAATATGAACTACATATGAAAAAATTTACCTCTCTCCAATTACATCTTGCCACTTTGGGGGAATACCTCAAATCCAAACGCATCCCAAGGGGGATGCGGTCCAATGTTCGCCCGAATCTTTTTTCCCAGGATGTGTCTTTTTGCCTAAAATTTATGCATATTTCTAATAAGTACTCCATGGACCTTATCATGCTTAATATTGAGTACTTACAAATAGAAACTAAGAAATTGGAGACATTAATTACCGAGACACGGGATAAGTTAAAGGATGTCATGCCCACAGGAGAATTGAAAGACTTTCTCGAACTAACAGACAATAGAGTCTCTCATTTACGTAGTGAACAGGAACTTATCAAGAGAGCAAAATGGTCAAGAGACAATGACGATTATCGTGTTGGCAGAATCTACAATTGGCAAGGCACACACACGATCACTGCGGGGACCACGATGAAGGATTCACCTACCAAGAAAAAAAGACGGGGTCAACCCAAAAGAACACAGGAGAGTGACACTAATCCAATGTCCAGAGGAGATGCATCACAAGCGTCTTTTTTATTGGCCAGTCAGGACGGAGACGAACCCGGAGGGGCGGATGTCGCCACTACCGGAGAAGAAAGGCACAAAATGCCAAGGAACAGGACTCTACCACCGCGAGCTGTGAACAACAAGAAAAAGTCGACACAGTAGTGGTAAATATATCATCTAAAAAGTTATCCAATAATGAACTGTCCTTGTTACAAAAGGGTTTATCGTACTGTCCGTGCTCTAACACTGATTGGTTTCAGCTTGATGTGGATTTATTTAGACTGTACCGTAGTGTTGGTTTAAAATACTGGTTCCACAACCACCCTTTGATACCCAAGACATATGACAATCTTGACCCAAAACGCTTTAATTTACCCCACAGAAGTAATTTTTGTCCGAATGTAGAAAGCCCAGCCATTCTAGCATTCATAAATGCTGTGAAACATGATGTTGACATACTTAAACAAGAGAGAGGGAGTAATCTCATACAGGCCAACTTGAGCTCTGATGAGATCACAGCCCTTGACCGACTAGCCCGGGACAACAGTCTTACCATTAGGCCCGCGGATAAAGGCGGCGCAATTGTGGTTATGGATACATCGACGTACGTTACAGAAATTAGACGCCAATTGAATGACGACACAGTTTATAAACAGGTCAACATTGACCCTAAATTCGAACTTCAACGTCGAATTTCAGTTATTTTAGACTCTGCTAAAGACAAAGCAATTATTAGTGACAATATGCACAAATTCCTTACAGTCTCAAATCCCCGTACCCCAATTTTGTATACACTGCCCAAAATACACAAGAATTTGGAAAACCCTCCGGGGAGACCGATTGTGTCAGGCAGGGACTCTATCACATCCAATATTGCCATTTTCTTGGACCAGGCTCTTAGAGAGCTCTCGACGAGGGGACAATCACACATTCGAGACACCACTGATTTTCTGTGCAAATTACGCCAACTTCATGTCACTGATACTTCTCAAATAACACTCGTCTCGTTTGACGTAGTCTCCTTATATACGTCAATCAACCACCAGATGGGTCTCAAGTGTGTTGAGAAACAACTTCAAAATTCTAGTTTCAACACACAGGAAACAGCTTTCATTCTTGAACTCTTAGGGCTGATTTTACATAACAATTACTTTCTGTTCGGTAATGACTTTTTTATGCAATTGAGGGGTGTGGCAATGGGGGCCAACATGGCCCCCACATACGCCAACATCGTCATGGCCACACTTGAGGAGGACTTCGTCTATGTGTCCCACCACTTCCAGCACGTCATGAGGTGGTGGCGATACATAGACGACGTCTTCCTCTTGTGGACAGGCAGTCTTGAACAATTGATGATCTTTCATGAATATCTGAACACGATCGACCAGGATATAAAGTTTACCATGGTCCAGTCAAAACATGTTTTACAATTCCTGGATGTATCAGTGGAGAATACACCCCAGGGAATTTCCACTGACGTTTTTGTTAAAACTACCGACAGAAACACAATAAGGATTGTACGGGAACTACAGAGTGACACCACCTTTTTGAACACACCAACGATACATGAACTTAAGAAACAATATGAACTACATATGAAAAAATTTACCTCTCTCCAATTACATCTTGCCACTTTGGGGGAATACCTCAAATCCAAACGCATCCCAAGGGGGATGCGGTCCAATGTCCGCCCGAATCTTTTTTCCCAGGATGTGTCTTTTTGCCTAAAATTTATGCATATTTCTAATAAGTACTCCATGGACCTTATCATGCTTAATATTGAGTACTTACAAACAGAAACTAAGAAATTGGAGACATTAATTACCGAGACACGGGATAAGTTAAAGGATGTCATGCCCACAGGAGAATTGAAAGACTTTCTCGAACTAACAGACAATAGAGTCTCTCATTTACGTAGTGAACAGGAACTTATCAAGAGAGCAAAATGGTCAAGAGACAATGACGATTATCGTGTTGGCAGAATCTACAATTGGCAAGGCACACACACGATCACTGCGGGGACCACGATGAAGGATTCACCTACCAAGAAAAAAAGACGGGGTCAACCCAAAAGAACACAGGAGAGTGACACTAATCCAATGTGCAGAGGAGATGCATCACAAGCGTCTTTTTTATTGGCCAGTCAGGACGGAGACGAACCCGGAGGGGCGGATGTCGCCACTACCGGAGAAGAAAGGCACAAAATGCCAAGGAACAGGACTCTACCACAGCGAGCTGTGAACAACAAGAAAAAGTCGACACAGTAGTGGTAAATATATCATCTAAAAAGTTATCCAATAATGAACTGTCCTTGTTACAAAAGGGTTTATCGTACTGTCCGTGCTCTAACACTGATTGGTTTCAGCTTGATGTGGATTTATTTAGACTGTACCGTAGTGTTGGTTTAAAATACTGGTTCCACAACCACCCTTTGATACCCAAGACACATGACAATCTTGACCCAAAACGCTTTAATTTACCCCACAGAAGTAATTTTTGTCCGAATGTAGAAAGCCCAGCCATTCTAGCATTCATAAATGCTGTGAAACATGATGTTGACATACTTAAACAAGAGAGAGGGAGTAATCTCATACAGGCCAATTTGAGCTCTGATGAGATCACAGCCCTTGACCGACTAGCCCGGGACAACAGTCTTACCATTAGGCCCGCGGATAAAGGCGGCGCAATTGTGGTTATGGATACATCGACGTACGTTACAGAAATTAGACGCCAATTGAATGACGACACAGTTTATAAACAGGTCAACATTGACCCTAAATTCGAACTTCAACATCGAATTTCAGTTATTTTAGACTCTGCTAAAGACAAAGCAATTATTAGTGACAACATGCACAAATTCCTTACAGTCTCAAATCCCCGTACCCCAATTTTGTATACACTGCCCAAAATACACAAGAATTTGGAAAACCCTCCGGGGAGACCGATTGTGTCAGGCAGGGACTCTATCACATCCAATATTGCCATTTTCTTGGACCAGGCTCTTAGAGAGCTCTCGATGAGGGGACAATCACACACTCGAGACACCACTGATTTTCTGTGCAAATTACGCCAACTTCATGTCACTGATACTTCTCAAATAACACTCGTCTCGTTTGACGTAGTCTCCTTATATACGTCAATCAACCACCAGATGGGTCTCAAGTGTGTTGAGAAACAACTTCAAAATTCTAGTTTCAACACACAGGAAACAGCTTTCATTCTTGAACTCTTAGGGCTGATTTTACATAACAATTACTTTCTGTTCGGTAATGACTTTTTTATGCAATTGAGGGGTGTGGCAATGGGTGCCAACATGGCCCCCACATACGCCAACATCGTCATGGCCACACTTGAGGAGGACTTCGTCTATGTGTCCCACCACTTCCAGCACGTCATGAGGTGGTGGCGATACATAGACGACGTCTTCCTCTTGTGGACAGGCAGTCTTGAACAATTGATGATCTTTCATGAATATCTGAACACGATCGACCAGGATATAAAGTTTACCATGGTCCAGTCAAAACATGTCTTACAATTCCTGGATGTATCAGTGGAGAATACACCCCAGGGAATTTCCACTGACGTTTTTGTTAAAACTACCGACAGAAACACAATACTACATTTTAACAGTAGTCATCCACGACCCATGATAAACTCACTTCCACTCAGTCAACTGTACAGGGTCAAACGCATCTCAAGTGACCAAGACAAACTAGAAAAGAACACTAATCAAATGCTGCTAAAATTTAAACACAGAGGATATCCGTCACGAGTCCTTAGGAAGAATAAGCAGACGTTAGATGCTAAAGACAGAGAAGAACTTTTAATGTCTAACCCCCGACCTGACAAACAACACAGGATTCCCTTTATTTCCACCTTCTGTGACACTAGCAATAGAATATCCACGATAATTAAGAAACACTGGAGGATCCTCACGAGTGACCCCACAGGGGTACCTGAATTTGACAACCCCCCAATTTTATCTTATAGGAGAGCTAGGAACATCAGAGACCGGCTAGTCAAAACTGATATAGGTCCAACAAAAACCTCTATACAAAGAGGTATTACTGGACTTACACGCAAAGGGTGTTACCCATGCCGATCCTGCGTCAACTGCTCCTATGCCATTAAAGGTGATATATTCACCCACAATGGTACCCAATACAGAATTAATTTTTTTCTTGACTGCAATAGTACCTTTGTTATTTATTTGCTGACATGCCCGTGTGACTTAAAATACGTTGGAGAGACAACGTTAGACTTTAAAACGAGATTCACACAACATAGGTACACCGTGAGAAAGAAAAGGAATGACTTACCTGTCAGCAGACACTTTCACGAGGCTGGACATAAAGAAAGTGACCTTAAATTTAGGATTATTGACCATATTCCCCCGCTTAGACGAGGAGGCAATAGGGAAACACTATTGCGCAAGAAAGAACTTCGATGGATTCAGACGTTGGGTACTTTACAACCCAATGGCCTGAACATCGAGTACAATCTGGGAAGTATCTTGTAATTATATGTTTATTAATGGTGGTCCAATAGAAGGTGTCAGTTGTTCTTCTCTGCATAACTTTACTGCATTCCGACCTATAGTGTGATGCTGGTAAGGAGTTAATACTCCTGTGGCAAGCTATATAACAACATTTTTTTCGTTATGTATTTGTTTGATTTATTTTTTTACTCTCTCTGTTCTCTTGCTTCTTAGAATGAAAATGAACAGACAACCTTTATCGGCCAGGATCAAGATCCCCTCAAGTCTCGTGCACTATTTGATTTCATTTTTTTATACTGTGCCACATGCCAATTCTCTGACATTTTTTTACTTTTTGTCCACATGTGCTATACAGGACCTCGTATGATAACCCAGTCATCGGATCCGAGGTGGTTTGTACAGCGATGCCACATCTCCGTAGGGACCGGGAGGACACCGAGTAAGGAAGGCGACAGTCTCACCGACTGCGCCATCTCAAGGCCCGTGAGTCCGTGCAAGGGTACCAGGGCGGTGATTTAACTACCCAGGTCCACCCACATGCACCGGGATCCAGGAGAGGCAGAATGCTGTTTACCTCGGTTTCCATGGGAACCACGGTTCCCTTTGCTTCACTAATTTGACACATGGGCACCGGACTTGGTCCTAAGCACTATTTACCCTCTTCCAAGATGGCCGCCGATGCACAGAGGTCTAGCGCACATGCGCCAATTCTTGTATCATTCGGGCATGTTTACAGCACACATTGCTCTTCCGCCCACTCTGGGGAATTAAGTCCAGAACACTCCCTCTCTCTGGTAGTGGGAGACAAACTCCGCGCCCTCACTCAGCTGGAGATACAATCAATGAGGAATTTATGAATGAACGTGCCGAGATGGGGAGGATCCGGTAGCCGATTGGTTGTCATTTACTTAGGTGTAAGATTTCACAATGAATTATCTCACTCTTCACTATGTATTTTCACTGTTTAACTGTGATATTGATCTTATGTTAACACTAGTATATATCATATGATGTAACACTTGTATTATTATGTATGCACACACGGTCCATGTGGACCAATGAAATGCATAGCAGGCCTTTATATGTTTGATTGCTGGCCTCCTTTCACCATGCTTGAAAAAGGCTCGTAAGGAGCTGAAACGTCGCTTATGGAATAAAGACACCCCACTTTTTTGAAACTACCTTTTGGAGTGCTGCCTCTTCCTAAACCTTACATTGCAGTCCCCCTGCCTGGGGACTTACGGACTTGCACCCACCGGAGTTGCTGTGCTGCTCTAAACTTTCCTTTTTCTATCTATCTATCTATCTATCTATCTATCTATCTATTCATTATCTACTCATATCTATCCTCTATCTAATATCTTTCTATCTCCTAGCCATCTATGTATATCCTATCTATATCATATTTATCTATGTATGTGTCTATATCTATCTATCTATTATCTACTCATATCTATCCTCTATCTAATATCTTTATATCTCCTAGCCATCTCTGTATATCCTATCTATATCCCATCTATCTATGTGTCTATATCTATCTATCTCATATATATCTGTGTATATCCTATCTCTCATATCTATGTATCTATATCTATCTATCATATACGTATCTATCTATCTATCTATCCCCATCAGCACAGCACATGGGGATACAGCACATGGGGGCACAGCACATGACAGGACAGCTTGCAGACTTGGAGATTGTCTCCTGCCACTTCCTTGTATAAGGTGATGGGGGGAGGGAGAGGGGGCTGCAGTTTCTGTCTGTGTGGATTATGTGTTTATACACAAGTGTAGGGAAAGCTGAGGGAGAGATAAGAGTTTAGGTGTTTTGTTACTACATTAGTGAGGGCTTCTCCTTGCACATGACTGAGTGCTGGGGCAGTGAGACATCAGGTAATCAGCTAATTGGAGGGAGAGAGATGGGGGCGTGTCTCTCCCTCCATAGTCTCAGCTTCTTTATGAAGACGGGATGAGCTTAGCAACAGACATATGTGAGATTGCTGACATCTAGAGGAAGTCTGCAGCATACAAGAGAAAGGAGCAAGATTCGAGTAACTAATCCAATTGCAAAAGTGCTTAAATTTACCTGCCCTACAACATATCAAAAGTTTTTTGAAATGACGGTTACACTATAAAATTGTCAGTACCTGTCCAGCAAACACACAACCACAACCAGGCTTGGTGCTAGCTGTCAGACTAAGGGTGGTGACACACATGGTGTTTTTAGGCCGTTTTTAGTTTTCAGATCGTAAAAAACGCTTGCGTTTTTTGAAACACTTGCGTTTTTGACAGGTTTGACCAGTTATCTTAATTCAAACTGGTCAAAAATGCACCCCCTCCTCCTCCTCTCCCTGTGCACTGCCGTTGCCCGCCGTGCTACGGTACGGCAGGCAACGGCAGTGTGAATGCAGCCTTACACTGATTTTCTAGGACTTGGCTGGCAACCAGTTCAGCCACCCAGTGTTATGTACTAAAGGGAGGGATCAAGTGTTACTCTACATGCAGCGCAGCTTCTGAAAAGCACTCTGCATGCAGAATGAGATTTAATATGGGTGGGCTGGGTGGACACACTCTCATTGAGCTGTTTGTCAAACATAACTGGTGGGGGCTAACTTTTGAGTAAAGTGGTGAGGGCCCACGGGCGCGTGCCCCTTTAAGCCCTCCTTTTAATTTGTCCCTTTTCACAATACCCAATAACCTCAATAAAGTATCTCCACCCACCCTAATTTATAGTTTGTTAACCATCAGGTCCTCATTCCACTTGTGCCAGTTCAGTCTAGTTTTTTGCCTCTTGTACTTATTTGTGTTTGTTTTTATGAAAGGTATGTGTACCCCTTTTCAAATTGAATTAATCTTCTATTAACATTTCACATTTACAGAAATAATTCCTTAATAGTTGTTTTCTGCATACAGAGTAATCAGACAAGCAAATCATTGCATTTGCATCTTATTTCAGATATAATTCACAAAAATATAGATATTTTAGCTATGAACGTTACATAGTTTTGTATAAGTTTACTGATGAAAGGCACTGACTTATCTATAAATTCTATCAGAGGCTCTTCAGATAAGCATTAATTTCCGAGCACAGTATGAAGTATCCACAAAAGAACAGCGTAAACCTTTAACTTATCATGAAAGATAAAATGGATGAAACTGCAACAGTAGTCAAGTGACAAAATACACGTAATATTGGTTATTCAACCAATTACGAATGTAGCCTATTTTGTCTTTTGGTCAGTGATTTCTTTGTTTGTTCATTTCTGCATTACAGGAGAAATGATGAGAGATCTGATATTTATGCCAAAAAAACTACAATAAATTATAGTGCAAATCTCAAGCCATTCATAGGTGGTGTAGACTTCATTTTGTGTACCAGATTCCCAAAGAAGAGAATTGGAACATCTTACTACAATAATAGATTAGGACTGGTATAAAAAAGCTAGCATCATATATTCTCTCTTAAAACATAACTTTAAGCTTAAAGCTGGTGAAAATATCTTGCAAAGTAATTGGTACTGCATTTCTTTTTAAATTAATGGTTTCATTTTTTGTTAATGGTTTCACTAAATGAACTTTAATTTTGAACAATAAGCAAAAACCTGCTGCGCAAATGTATTCTTTTATAAAAGAATCTTGGAAAGCTGGGTATTCACAATCTCAGGCTTAATGCACACGAACCGCACACATCGGCACATGGGAGAGGAGGAGGGGGTGAGCGCTGCTCGCTTCCGCCCCTCTCCATAGAAAAAAGTAGCCGCACGACTGTAGATACGGCCACAGATAGGGCAGGCTCTATATTTTTGCAGCTACGGCTCGGAACAGGAGCACTTGTTGCGCTCACTGTACCGAGCCCGTGTACCATAGCTCTCTGGCATATGTACGACTGCAAACTTGCAGCCATACATATGTCCCCCTGACGGTCATGTGCATGAACCCTCAGTGTGTAAGAAGATCATGACACAGTTAAGTTGCTTAGTAAATTTTTGTAACTCTTTTATGTTTTTGCGTTTCCATTTTTTAACTCAGCACTTTCAAAACTTTTTCTATATATAAGTGCTTTGGCAAGCTCTGTGTAGCGCTGCGTAATCTATACGAATAAAATAATTATTAAGTGCTTCTTTTCTATGTAACAAATTGTACCAGCTAGTGATGGTATTTAATATTCCATGCCATGTACTGGAAAGCTGGAAAAAAAATTCTAAATGCAGTGAAAGTTTTTTTTGGACCCTTTTTTTACATATTTCACTGTGCACTCCAAATTAAAGCTCCCCTTTATTCTTTAAGTTGGTATGGTCATGATACCATTTTTATAAAGGTTTAATTATGTTAAATTTAATTTTAATTTGTGCAACAAAAAAGTCTTAATTTTGCCTTATTCTGAGGCCAATAACATCTTTATACTTCAGTGTACAGAGCTGAGTAAGGTGTCATTTTTTGACATGAGATGAGATGGTGTTTGCATTGCTTTTTTGCTATTTTGGAGACTGTAGACCTTTTGATCACTTTTGATAAAACATTTTATGTGTTGCAAAATGGCAAAAAAGGAGCAATTTGTACATTTGGGAACCATTTTCCACTATGGGGTTCTCCGCTGGGATTAACCGATTTTATATTTTCATAGATCGGGCATTTTAGGATGCGACAATACCTAACATGTTTATGATTTCGTAATTTTTTTTTTATTTGAGATGATTCCAGCTTTATGACTGCTGAAAGTAGCCTGCTTAAAGAAGCCATCAGATGTTGGGTACATTGTGGTCATAAAGGGATGGACATGGTCAGCAACAATACTCAGGTAGGCTGTGGCGTTGCAACGATGCTCAATTGGTACCAAGGGGCCCAAAGAGTGCCAAGAAAATATTCCCCACACCATGACACCACCACCACCAGCCTGAACCGTTGACACAAGGCAGGATGGATACATGCTTTCATGTTGTTGACGCCAAATTCTGACCCTACCATCTGAATGTCGCAGCAGAAATCGAGACTCATCAGACCAGGCAACGTTTTTCCAATCTTCTACTGTCCAATATCGATGAGCTTGTGCAAATTGTAGCCTCAGTTTCCTGTTCTTAGCTAAAAGGAGTGGCACCCGGTGTGGTCTTGTGCTGCTGTAGCCCATCTGCCTCAAAGTTCGACGTACTGTGCGTTCAGAGATGCTCTTCTGCCTACCTTGGTTGTAACGGGTGGCAATTTGAGTCACTGTTGCCTTTCTATCAGCTCGAACCAGTCTGCCCATTCTCCTCTGACCTCTGGCATCAACAAGGCATTTCCGCCCACAGAACTGCCGCTCACTGGATGTTTTTTCTTTTTTGGACCATTCTCTGTAAACCCTAGAGATGGTTGTGCGTGAAAATCCCAGTAGACCAGCAGTTTCTGAAATACTCAGACCAGCCCTTCTGGCACCAACAACCATGCCACGTTCAAAGGCACTCAAATCACCTTTCTTCCCCATACTGCTGCTCGGTTTGAACTGCAGGAGAATGTCTTGACCATGTCTACATGCCTAAATGCACTGAGTTGCCGCCATGTGATTGGCTGATTAGAAATTAAGTGTTTACGAGCAGTTGGACAGGTATACCTAATAAAGTGGCCAGTGAATGTATACTGCAACACTACTGTATTGCAGTATATGGGGATTTTCTTACTGATCAAAATACATTGGGGCACTTTTACTTACCCGGTCCTGTCGCGATCCCCAATCCTGACTGTCCGACAAGGATGAAGTTCGGCGCGATTCACCAAGATTGTGTGTCCAATATCCTGCATGTGTCACTTCCCCGCTGAGGTCCGCCAGAGTTCACCATCTTCTTCCCGATGTATGTGAGTGCATGTCTTGCGACACAATTTGAATTTTAAATCCCGTGCTTAGTCCGAATCAGTCGGGCTGTCCAATGGCGATGCCACCCAATGTGTATGGCATGATAGTCGGCGTGATTGCACCAAAATCCGATCGTGTGCGACAAAAACCCCTGTTAAATGCGGAGCAAATTGGAAATAGTCGGGAAACCCAACGGAAATGCAATCCGCGGACCCTTAGTAAATGTGCCCCATTGTATTGTTATTTCAATAAAATATGAAGAAACACATCATGATTATCCTTTACACTCTGAGGAAGTGTAAACTTCAGAACAAATGAGGTTGGCACTTTTTTATTTATCGGAAATCTTGAATCCTTTATTCATTCATGGTAACACGGTAACAGTTACAAGTATTAACACATAAATGCAGGAAAAAGCATCATCTTACGCGTTTCTGATCGATAAGGTCCTTAGTCATAGATCATAGATACTCTGAGGAAGCGCCAGTAAACCCCCAGATTTCCTAGGTTGTACTAGAATTGATTATTCAAACCAAAATGGAACTCTAAAAGGTTGAAGAATTTAGTACTTTATCATTTGTGCCATTTCTTTATCTGTTTCCTGAGCAACTATTGTATAACACTGACTAATAAAAGTGAAATTTGTGATGCACTAACAAAAAATAACTTTGTATATTCAAAGATGTGCTGAAGAATACCTGCATATTTGGAAGGCAAGGTACTATAGAGGAATATAGTTGACCTCTCAGTAGTGTAATTCTCATTGTGTCAGCTAGGGGGGTTGTAATCCATCAGCAGCAACCCTTACAGTGTAGAATGGAAATGGTTAGAGATAAAATAGAGAGACATGAAGCAGTTCAGGAGTATAACATCTCACTCAGGTAGTAATAGTCTGCCAGCACAAGTGGTTACCACAGTGTTACTACAGTCTGAATTCTGTACAGTCTTCACTCTTCAATCTTCTGAAGTAAAATGCTAACAACCTCTGTCCTCTTCTTTTATAGGTACCAGACACAGTGGCCTGACTGACAGTTGCCAATCAAAAATGCGCCTACAAATTCTTGCCCAGCGATTGAAGATTCCAGAAGTGGAGCATACCATCCTAGCTGCTGTCTGAGGGGCAGACGCCTAACGGTAAGTACCATCTGTAACAAAACTTAAAATGGGGCAACGGCTGTGCAACCATGTATCCCCCAGTTAAATACAGCGCAGAGCAGTGCAAACTACATTATGGCTACAACCACATCTAGTAAAGAGTTATTGTTGTTGGTCATTATCATCACCTGCTTCTCCTTCTATCCCTATGTTTAATTGACACTAAAGTGCTCTATAGATCAATGCTGATTTTCACAGTTGCCACTAATGATACCTTAAGATTGCTGTAATTTTTCCTGTCCCTGGAAGGGACCAGGGTTGTTTTAGCTAAGCTGCTAGTTGGCAGTTTACCAATACTTCAATTGGGCCTAGAAGATAATTTACCTGGGTGGAGGTAAGCGCTTGAAAGGAGCCTGACACAAGTGCAGTAGCGCCAGACAGAATTTTCCCCGGGTGTTCATATGCACAGGGGCTGACCCCGCGACTGGAAGTGATGCTAAGCGTCAGCAGTCAGCTGGTTTCTGCCAGCAGAATGAGTCGGAACCAGAAGGGGGCGTGGTTACAGCCAAGCACGGCATTCAAAAGCAGAGAGCAGACACATGAGTAGTGCTATCAATGCTAACCATGCTTCAGATGGCTTTGGACAGGCACGGAGCTGCTGAGCCACTTAGGACCCCGACTCTGATCACTAATGGAGGGTGAGCTGAATACACATTATGGGATTGTTTAACTTACTCTGTTTTCTGATGGTAATTTTAATAAACTTAGGGGGAAGAGGCTCCTAAAAAGGCCACTAAAAAAACTCACCACAGAGAATGTAGGATTTGTGGTAGAAAATGATCCTCTAATTATGAGAAGAATACAAGAAAATAGTCAGAGGGTGGGGGGCTCACATCGCAGACCAAATGTTCCAGGGTTGCAGGGATTCTCGGGAGGCCTCCCTTTCATCCAAAGGGAAAGAATTATTAGCTATCCTAAAAGGGTTACAGTCAGCTCTGCCTCTCCTGCGAGGTCAGGAAGTATCAATCAAAAACAGACAATACTACAGTGGTAGCCTACATAAACAAACATTGTCCACACCTTATGGAAATTACTTCTCATATATTTCAGCTAGCAGAAAAACATCTTTGTTCCTCAAGGGCAGTTCACATAAAAGGATCAGAGAATGTACACGCAGAATGATACACCAGGGGGAGTAGTCACAAAACAAAGCGGTTTTTCACATGATAACCAGATTATGGGGGGCACCTTTAATAGACCACTTTGCCAGCAGGAAAAATCACAAGGTAAGAAGATTCTTCTCTCTCAGCAAAAAAGACCAACCTCAAGCGATAGACGCTTTCTCTCAACATTGGGGTCATCATCATCTGCTATATGCCTTTCATCCCATGGTTCTGATTCCAAGAACATTGGGTAAAATAAGGTGGGACAGAGTGAAGGTTATTTGCATTGCCCGTTTTGGTCGTGCCGTGTTTTCCAGCCTCAGGTACATGTCTATAGCAGATCCATAGATCCTGCTGGAGAGGAAAGACTTATTATACCAGGGTCTTCATCTCATGGCATGGTTGTTGAAAGGCTAATACTAGAGTAAAAAGGTCTTTCTTCTAAGGTAGAAAACCTGTCACATATAGGAGTTATGTAAGAATATGGAAGGTTTTCTTATCGTTGGTAGGCCATAAAACAATAGATATGTTCAGCCCTAATTTTGGTGTAATTCTAGAATTTTCAGTTCTTGAAAAGGGTCTGAAGCCAGCCACTTTGAAAGATCAGGTATCAGCTTTAACAGCATTTTTGACCAGGACATACCCAGCCACCCTTGGATTGCTTTGTTTATTAAACCAAAAAAGAAAATGGGAAATCTCTACTTGGTAGGTTATTTTTGAAACTTTGACAAGAGGGGGCTAATAAGCCCTAAGGCACCATAACCAAGGAGTAAAAATGTACTTTTATTAGTATTTAATTAATAAATGATGAACAAAAAGTGATTTAAAAACACAGGGTTGCATCCACATCACGTGTACCAATATCCTAGTGCTGATTGTCCGGATCAGCCAGACTGGATGTTGTGAATTGTCACATATATATTAATGGGGCAGACTGTGATTGTGGGTGATATCTATAGTGTATCAGGTGAGACTCCAAATATGGAATATATATAGTTTTTAGCTAAGCAGGTGGATCCAGAAGGGCACGGTTCACTCCTCCTGGTCAGTTCAGGAGGGATTAATTCCTTTATTCCCCAGATGGGTTGTTGGGAGGGTATTTCTGTTATATTATAACCCTATGAGGGTCCAATTGGTATGACCCAATATAGATATTTCAATCGTGGAGTACTTAAAGTATTTGAGAAATTAGACCACAGTCAGTCTCCCAGTGAAGCAGGCTGGACTGGACGGCGCCTCTGAAAAGGTGTCATGTGATTTTATCCACCCTGCATGCTGATTGTCAGCTAAACCAGTCGTCTCAACCACCTGGAAAGGACATTCACACCACACACTCCTAACAGTATTTCTCACTGCCTCCTAAATAAATGCTATGTAAGATTCCTACTGATATGGTGCACCCTGCTGAATTAAAAATTGCTAATAAAGCCCCCCAACATGTTTTGCCGTATAAACGGCTTCATCAGGGGTAACGGGCTTAGCTTGCGGGCGGCGTGCATCACATGTATTTATATGCTAACCCAGAGGTCGGGGGGGGGGGGGCGTGTCTGTAAAGTCACTACTGTGACCGCCCCTACATGCACGTGAGCGGGGTCCGGTCACGTGAGCAGGGTACGGTCATGTGCCCATCCTAGGGTGTGCCTTCAACCGTTGTGTCCGAACGCGTCATAAGCCTTGCCCACATTGCGTCATCCAACTGGTGACGCGAGAGGGCGGTGGAGTGCCGCCCACTGGGACGGCTCGGCACATAATCACCTGCTCGTCACGTGAAGTCTCACGTGACCCCATGCAATCACGGGAGGCATCACCATGGAAACCACCCGCAGGTAGGGATACTGTAACGTCAATATACAGATGTAGGTTGTCAGGTGAGTATTATTAAGAATGTAGGTCGGGCTCTTGTAAGACTGTTGACAGGATAATTAGGCCCCTATTAGTTTTGAGATTCGAGTAATCAGAAAACAGCAAGGCAAAAAGATGCCTGGGATGTTTTATTAATAACAAAAATTATGCACGCTTGTGTCCGGTATGTAGTTCATCTACTGTACTATGTAGGAGAAGTTAAAAATGGAAGTCAGTGTAATAGTCAAAGGTTCCTTGTTGGTGAAGATACATCCAATAATGATGAAAATAAAATTATAAACAAATGGTTGAACAAGTGTCTAAAAGATATCAAAGGACAAAGGTATTCGAAGGTAAAGCTCACACAGGAGGTTCCTTCAGGGCTCGATGGTTATGGTGCCTTAGGGCTTATTAGCCCCCTCTTGTAAAACTTTGTTTATTAAAGCCACACTCTGTCCCTCTATTCGGTCTGGATTTCCACCTTGGGATCTATCTCTGGTACTAAAATCTTTGTCAAGTTCACCATTTGAGCCTATAGATACCGTTTTAAGCATGAGGAGCTTTATAGAAATATTATTTTGACAGGTATTGCCTAAGCCAAAAGAGTTTGTGAAATAGCAGCACCGTCCTATAGACCCCCATATTTTATGCTACTCCAGGATAAGATCACTTTTGGGAGAAACTTGGGATCTGGTTTAAGGATGATCTCAAATTTTCATAGATCCCAAGAGGTAATTTTTCCTTCTTTTTGTACAAATACTAAGACAGGAAGTGAGAAATCATTTAACAATCCAGATGAATGCTCAGTATTCTCAAATACTTGGAAGTTTCTAAATCATTGCACCAGAAAGAACACAAGACAGAATTGCACAAAGACAGAGAGCAAATTAACTAAGGGAACAAAGCCTCTCCTACAACCATCGCTAAATGGATCAAGATCACTATCCAGCTGCCCTTTGAAGTAGCTACAGTAAAATCTTCCCCAGAACCTCCATAGGACAAATTTATCAGGCTGTATGCTGGTCTACCCCCTACGCTTTCTAGATGTGGCGAGTTCTTTTGATCTCTCTTTCGGGAGGAAAGTGTTATCCTCTATTATCCCTCCCTAAAATTATCTCTCGGTAAATCTCTCTGGTTGGTGCCATCATGGTGCTGGGAAAAACAGTAGCTACGTACTGATAATGATGTTTCCTCGAACCACAACTGCACCCAGAATATTCTCCCCTGGTGTTTTTTTCTTACCTATCCTTGGTGTTGGTTACACAGATGTCGCAAAAATAAAAGTATTCCTTTTGATGTACTATTTATCTTCCAAGTCTCTGAAAGAACTGAGGCATGATAGGAGGAGCATGTTTTTATGCTCAGGTTTCCTGCCCTTGTGGCAGATCCCTGGTTGGTGCCGTTGTGGTTCAAGGAAACATCATTACCAGTAAGTAACTACTGTTTTTTTTGCTTTAGAGAAGATCAAACTGTTGGCATGTTGATATTACCACAGAAATAATTTCTTTTAAAGATTAAAAATACTAGTACATGGTATAAGTCTATACAGTTACAGCACCTCTGCGACCAATATCCCAGGTTGCAGGCACCCCTTTGTGCCTTACTGTGCCCCTGGGGGCTACCTGCCCATTGACTTGCCTCTTTCCACTCCAGAAGCAGTGTCCTCACTCCCCGTGATCTGGATTTAAAGATTTGTAAGGTAAGGGCCAGTGTGCCGATACTTAGCGCTTTGCTGGCCGCCTCGTAAGATAAATTCCTGCCCCTCCTGTGTCCCCTGCCGACTCTCTGTGCTTCTATGTCTAAGAGAAAGCTTTGTTCCATACCCTTTGCGATTATCCTGATTTCCGGTTGTGACTTCGATTCTGTTCCTGACTCCGATCCCGTGCTGCCTGTCCTGACCTACCACTATGCCCCCAACTCTGAACTTGTGCTGCCTGTCTCACCCTCCTACCTCCTACCTGCCTCCGATCACGTGTTTGCCTGACGATTCTGTACTACGGCTTGGATGCCACTGCTGACAAAGTTGCACCTGTGGAACGACTTGGTGGTACCACACCGCAGCAAGTCCAACCCGCTTTGCAGCAGGCTCTGGTGAAAACCGGGTACCACTTAATCTCCGGCCCTAGGTGCCGGCTTACGTCATCGTCCGCGGTGGTCCAGTGGGTCCACTACCCCTGGTTCCTGACAAGCAGTTTATTGTAACTCTAATGCACAACTAATTAGGCCACATAGGGGAAGCTGTTGTTTTATATACATTTATATGGGCTCAGACAGTAAAATAAATAAAGCCAATTGGAAACTTTATAAAAAAAATAGACTATTAAAAAGAATGAATGTTTTTCATAGTACAGCACATTGAGTGCCTCCTGTTAAAAGCATTGCAAAGTGACTATAACACAATTCTGTGTGTTATAAAACAATAAATGCAGCAATGGAGCCTGAAGTTAATAGAAGCTTAACATGAAGGTCACGAGAAATTCTCCAGATGGAGTGCTCACTATAGTTAGTTTTGTTTGTTTAGAACTATAACTGTAAGAGAAAAACAAAGAGAATGTTCTCCTTGTACAGTATTAACTCCTGGGCGCTCTGCATCCAATATATGGGATGCAAGCTCTACTTGTATTTTAGACATCACCCGTCGCGAGACAGGGTGACACGTTGGTGGGAGGTGTCGGCTTCGCCAGCCAACACCCCTCCAATGACACCAATCTGATTGGTACTGTGACGTTGATCGTCGCTATTGGCCAGTCAATGCAGACTGGGCGTTCTGTAAAGGAGTAGGAGTTCTGTGGAGGAGTAGGCGTAGCGAGGAGTAGTAATAGTAGTGTGAAGAAGTAGTAGTAGTGTGGAGGAGTAGGTGTTCTGTGGAGGAGTAGGCATTTTGTGGAGGAGTAGGCATTGTGTGCAAGAGTAGTTGTTGTTCTGTGGAGGAGTGGGTGTTGTTCTGTGTAGGTTGTAAACTATCCCCCCGTCATGTCCCAGCTTCTCATGGCTTCTGCTGAAGTGCCTGGGGCTTCTGCTGAAGTGCCTGGGGCTTCTGCTGAAGTGCCTGGGGCTTCTGCTGAAGGTCTTGGGACTTCTCCTGTAGTGTCTGGGACTTCTGACCCCACATGGGTGATCCCCAGTAACTATGTCCCTCAGGTCCCTGATTTTATGGGTAGTCCTAGGATACACTTAGACATGGCAGGGCTCGGACCAGTGGACTATTTTAGTAGTATTTATCTAGTTTTTTTTAGTGAGGACCAAATTGGCCTGATTGTATCCCAGAACAGTGTATACTCCAGAGAGGCACATATCAATAGACGAAGTCTCAAAGGGAGACTTCAGTCCTGCCAGTACCTGCCCAAGAAGACGGCATGAAGATGTATAAGCTGTGCTAGAGTGCATCAAAGTACACTTATAGGTTCAGGGTATATGAAGGGAAGAACTCTAGAATAGTGCCCCCAGAATGCCCCCCTTCCCGGAAATTGCTGGAAAGATAGTCTGGGATTTGGTGCACCCACTATTGGACCAGGGCTACCACCTCTACCTGGACAATTTTTATACTAGTACTACCCTGTTCAAGTGCCTCACTTCCAGACAAACTGCGGCATGCTTCACTGTTAGAAGGAATCAGAGAGGTCTCCCAAAGTCGCTGCTAGGGGAAAAACTCAGTAGGTAAGATGCCGAGCACTATGCAGAAACTCAGTATTGTTTCTTAAGTACAAGGACAAGAGAGATGTCCTAGTACTAGTAACAATACATGGGCACACCACCACCCCTGCCCCTGTACTTGCATCATGATTTTCAAAGTGTTTGTCTCCAATGTCAGGAGACAAGATGACATAATGGATATTTTGTACTATGCACTATCCATTATGCATCATCCTTGGGGTCCACCTGTTAAAATGCTCACTATGCCTCTAGATTAATTCATGGAGGGGTGTAGTTTTCAAATAGGGTCAGTTCTCATGGGTTTATACTGTACTGATCCCTGCTGTGTCTCCATCTTGTAGCCTATTGCCAAACATGGGGTATTGCCAAACCCGTAATAATAATCCGCTGAATGATTTTTGGGGCGTTTATCCACAGTGGGATGAGTTGGGCTGATTTTTATTTGTCACTCAATGGCACATTTGAGAAAACAATGCCATTTTTTAATTGCCCCATTCACTTTGTATTACATGTGGGCCAGCATCTCAGGGGTTAAAATGCTCATACAACCCTAGATAAATTCTTTGAGGGGTGCCATTTCCTAAAGTGGGGTCACTACTTGGGGGTTTCTATTGTTCTGGTACCTCAGGGGCACCCCAACATCAGTGTAAAGGGTGCTCCAAAAGCTAAATTTTGCTTGTCCCTTCTCAGCACTGACATGTCCCCAGCCTGTCAATTATTGGCACATGTGTGGTATTACCGTACTCGGGACAACCTGCAGAATGATTTTTGCGATGTTTGTCTAAAGTAGCACGAGTTGGGCACAATATATAAGGCACTAACTTAAATCTCTATTTTTACTCTGTACCATTTACTTTGCATTTGATTTTGGCCAGCATGTTGGGGGTTAAAATGCTCACAACAACCCAAGATAAATTCTTTGAGGGGTGTAGTTTCCAAAATGGTATAATTTCTCGGGGGTTTCTATTGCACAGGTATCTCACGGGCCCTGCGAACATGACATGGCACTCCAAATCGAAACGTGTGAAAACGGAGCTCCAAAAGCAAAATCTTGCCCCTTCCCTTCTCAGCCCTGCTGTGTGCCCAGCCTATCAATTATTGTGTGTGGTATTGCCGTACTTGGGACAACCGCTGAATGATTTTTGGGCACAAATATGAGGCACTAAAATGACATTTTTGAGATAAAAACACAATTTTTACTCTGCACCATTTACTTTGCATCAGATTTTGTCCAGCGTGTTGGGGGTTAAAATGTTCACCACAACTCCAGATAAATTCCTTGAGGGGTGTAGTTTCCTAGATGGTTACATCTTTGGGGGTTCTCTATTGTACTGTTAGTTCAGGGGCTCTACAAGTACACTGTGGCATCACAAAACATTTGTAGCCAAATTGGTCTGCCAAAAACCGAATAGCATGAACTCAGTTGACGTCCACATGTCTGGTAGTGCCGTACTCGGAAGAAGCAGAGCATAAATTCTGAGATTATATTTACCTCAAATTTCTTCTGAATGTGTCAATTTTAGGGCTAAATGAGAATAATCTTATTCAAAAATTGAAATTTCAAAATTTTAACGTTAAAATTTAACAGACTTCTCAAATGCTGATTTGAATAGTTTAAGATTTTAGGTTCATAAAATAGTGTTTATAGTACATAGGCCTTACATACAGGGCACTTGAATTGGTCAACAAAAATTAGGCATTTTCAAATCTCTTGAAAATCTGAGAAGTTGCTACTAAAATTTGAAACCTCACATCTGTAAAAAAAGGGAAACATAAAACAAATTATGGAAATAAAAAGAAGACCAATGGTGAAAGGTTTCTAAAAAAACAAACTACAAGGTCTAACAAGAAAACATTCTCAAAAATCACAGGGATATCTTAAAGTGTTGAAAAGTTATTACCATAGGAAAAGACACTGGTCAAATTTAAAAAAAGCACTGAGCCTTAACGTCCAAACAGGCTGGCTCCTTAAGGGATTAAATAAAGTTTAATCAGCAAAAGTATTTTGTACAGAAATATGCATATAATAATAATTTTTTATAAAATGTATGATCTGACCATTCATTTATGCACTGTCAGAAAGGGGGAGAGAGAAAGATAGTAGTAAGATCCCCTTAGCTAGTCAGAGTAAAAAAATTACCATTGCCTTTTGACACATATGGTCGTCTCTTAACCATGTTCAACTTAATTTTTAATGGGGAGTCATTTGAATGATTTTAGGACAGGTTAGTGTCCTCCTCTTACTTTGTGTTGCCACTTTGTTGTTTGTGATTCCTTTGCCCTTGGAGAGTTGTGTGAAAACATAAAACACATTTTATAAATGGGTATAAAAATAGCAGTTTTTTTTATTATGGACTTAATAAAACATCTTCTGTTTTTTGGGAAGGTCTAAAAGTAGGGTAAATATAACAATTAAAATTAAGGGAGTTACTTTAGTCCCAAGCTACAGTGATCAGCTGTAATGTGTCTGTTATAAAAGTTTTATTGATAATCCTTGTTTTCATGACAACACAAAACTTTGAAAATCACAAGCCAATGAATGAGAGGGAAACCCACTGAGCTCAAATTAATGGGGCCCTAAAATGGCTTTTGTCAGTCTTTGGGGGACTCCATCATCATTTGGATAGGCTGCCTGAATGACTTCTGCTGTAAACACACAGAACTGATTCTTGTATTCCACTAGGAAGGGTTATCTGTTTTTACCCTTTTTATTTTACAATGTTTTGTTACTGTATTGTTTTTATATTCTTTTGTAACTTTTTCAGCTTTTTATCTGACAATTATTTTTTGTTTACACTGCCCATTTGTGTAATAAATTTTAATCTTAATATGTCTCTAATAAGTCTCTTATAAATCTTAATAATCTAATCATTTTAATAAGAAATGGTATTGGTCATGGCAGTGGCAAAAGTTGCATGGATGCTGGGACACTAGATTAGATTAGTTAAAACTTTATTAATCTCCAAGGGGAAATTCTTTTGCTTTAGTCATATGCACAGGATAATACGTATAAAAACATTCAAGACATACAATAAAAACAATATTAACAACACAACATAAAAAGTATATCAATCTCAACATAGTATTCAAGGATGTTCAACAGCCAGCAAGTAAGAATCAGTGCTTTCCTAATGATGTTCATTACAATCTCTTCAGTTTTATTAACATTTAAACCAGTGGTTCTCAACCTTTCTAATGCTGTGACCCCGCAATGCAGTTGCTCATGTGGAGGTGACCCCAAACCATTTACAAAAATATAACTACTCTAATAATGCCCCCCCTATGTACAAGAATATAACTACTATAATACTGCCCCCTATGTACAGGAATATAACTACTATAATACTGCCCCCTATGTACAAGCATATAACTACTATAATACTGTCCCCTATGTACATGAATATAACTACTATAATACTGCTCCTATGTACAAGAATATAACTACTATAATACTGCCCCCTATGTACAAGAATATAACTACTATAATACTGCACCCTATTTACAAGCATATAACTACTATAATACTGTCCTCTATGTAAAATAATGTTTTTTAACAAGAGATGGGTCATAGAAAAAAAAAATATGAGCATCAGAAACCAAGAATCAAATTAATTAAGAGAAAAGACCGATGCTATAGGAAAAATAATGCTAAGCTTTATTAATAATAAATCAAACAAAGAGATCAAAAAAAATTAAAATTCCCATGCTTTGGGAAAGCAATCTAGGATCCCCCAGATTCCAGCCCCGATATAGAAATCATATATCAAATTAAAAGGATAATGGGATAATAATGCAGCATAAATAACCTGTTAGGAAAAAATGATAACATCCATATTACCAGAAAGAGATAATGTACAAGAAGATAACTACTATAATACTGCCCCCTATGTACAAGAATATAACTACTATATGTGCTATACAGGACCTCGTATGATAGCCCAGTCATCGGATCCGAGGTGGTTTGCACAGCGATGCCACATCTCCGTAGGGACCGGGAGGACACCGAGTAAGGAAGGCGACAGTCTTACCGATTGCGCCATCTCAAGGCCCGTGAGTCCGTGCAGGGGTACCAGGGCGGTGATCTAACTACCCAGGTCCACCCACATGCACCGGGATCCAGGAGAGGCAGTATGCTGTTTACCTCGGTTTCCATGGGAACCACGGCTCCCTTTGCTTCACTAATTTGACACATGGGCACCGGACTTGGTCCTAAGCACTACTCACCCTCTTCCAAGATGGCCGCCGATGCACAGAGGTCTAGCGCACATGCGCCAATTCTTGTATTATTCGGGCATGTTTACAGCACACATTGTTCTTCCGCCCACTCTGGGGAATTAAGTCCAGAACACTCCCTCTTTCTGGTAGTGGGAGACAAACTCCGCGCCCTCACTCAGCTGGAGATACAATCAATGAGGAATTTATGAATGAACGTGCCGAGATGGGGAGGATCCGGTAGCCGATTGGTTGTCATTCACTTAGGTGTAAGATTTCACAATGAATTATCTCACTCTTCACTATGTATTTTCACTGTTTAACTGTGATATTGATCTTATGTTAACACTAGTATATATCATATGATGTAACACTTGTATTATTATGTATGCACACACGGTCCATGTGGACCAATGAAATGCATAGCAGGCCTTTATTTGTTTGATTGCTGGCCTCCTTTCACCATGCTTGAAAAAGGCTCGTAAGGAGCTGAAACGTCGCTTATGGAATAAAGACACCCCACTTTTTTGAAACTACCTTTTGGAGTGCTGCCTCTTCCTAAACCTTAGATAGATAGATAGATAGATAGATAGATAGATAGATAGATATGAGATAGATAGATAGGAGTTAGATAGGAGATAGATAGATAGATAGATAGATAGATAGGAGACAGATAGATATGAGATAGATAGGAGATAGATAGATAGATAGATAGATAGATAGATAGATAGATAGATATGAGATAGATATATATGAGATAGATAGATAGATAGATAGATAGATAGATAGATATGAGATAGATAGATAGATATGAGATAGATATGAGATAGATAGGAGATAGATAGATAGATATGAGATAGATAGATATGAGATAGATATGAGATAGATAGATAGATAGATAGATAGATAGATAGATAGATAGATAGATATGAGATAGATAGATATGAGATAGATAGATAGATAGATAGATGATAGGTATGAGATAGATGTGAGATGGATAGATATTACATAGTTAGATGATAGATAGATGCTATATGTTATGTTCTGATTCTTGTTTGCTCTCTGATTACTCTTTTATAGTTGATGATAATGAATCTTCCATCATAAAGGGATGGACATGGTCAGCAACAATACTCAGGTAGGCTGTGGCGTTGCAACGATGCTCAATTGGTACCAAGGGGCCCAAAGAGTGCCAAGAAAATATTCCCCACACCATGACACCACCACCACCAGCCTGAACCATTGATACAAGGCAGGATGGATCCATGCTTTCATGTTGTTAACGCCAAATTCTGACCCTACCATCCGAATGTCGCAGCAGAAATCGAGACTCATCAGACCAGGCAACGTTTTTCCAATCTTCTACTGTCCAATTTCGATGAGCTTGTGCAAATTGTAGCCTCAGTTTCCTGTTCTTAGCTGAAAGGAGTGGCACCCGGTGTGGTCTTCTGCTGCTGTAGCCCATCTGCCTCAAAGTTCGACGTACTGTGCGTTCAGAGATGCTCTTCTGCCTACCTTGGTTGTAACGGGTGGCGATTTGAGTCACTGTTGCCTTTCTATCAGCTCGAACCAGTCTGCCCATTCTCCTCTGACCTCTGGCATCAACAAGGCATTTCCGCCCACAGACTGCCGCTCACTGGACGTTTTTTCTTTTTCGGACCATTCTCTGTAAACCCTAGAGATGGTTGTGCGTGATAATCCCAGTAGATCAGCAGTTTCTGAAATACTCAGACCAGCCCTTCTGGCACCAACAACCATGCCACGTTCAAAGGCCTCAAATCACCTTTCTTCCCCATACTGATGCTCGGTTTGAACTGCAGGAGATTGTCTTGACCATGTCTACATGCCTAAATGCACTGAGTTGCCGCCATGTGATTGGCTGATTAGAAATTAAGTGTTAACGAGCAGTTGGACAGGTACCTAATAAAGTGGCCGGTGAGTGTAGAGCATTACAGACCTTGTAATAGTTATTGTGTTTGCTGTATCCGAGGTACATGGAAATCCACAAAATCAATAGTTCTTGCAATGCTGGTGGTTTATGCTAAAGTTAGTTTCACACGTCCCTCCTCCCATCCTTCGCGCTGCATGTCCGTTGACTACTGAATCCTCTCCCTGTAACCTTACAGAACCCTGTTTGCAGCAATCAACACTCAATCTAAATTATTTAAGGCACCTTTTACCAAGGGAAGGTGCTTGAGCAATCGGGTACCATGTCTCTACAGTTTTTACCTTGGTCTGTCCGCCGACCTCTTCTCTATCCATCCCTACATTGCCTGTGTATCAACATCTCTCAACCCGCCTGATTCAGATAACACTGATTCCAGAATATTCATAGAGGTCGTTAACTTTTGGTTCTGTAAGTCCAGATCCAGTACAAGGGTGAATGGGCGCAAATCAGTTGGTCCTTTACCAGGTGAAGAGTACCCCGAGGAACATTACTCACTGCATATTCAAAGATTCACTCCCCACCAACAAATTGTCCAACCTCAAAAACATCTATTAATGTAATTTCCAGTAAGTGGGCATTGTCTTGCGACACAATTTTAAAGTTAAATCCCGTGCTCAGTCCGAATCCATTGGATCGTCCTATGGCACGCCTCCCTATTTCTGTTGCATGAAAGTCGGGGCGTTTGCGCCAAAATTCCCTTCTAAATACCTGTCCCAGTGGGGCAATCCCAAAAACGTTGGAATATCTGACTAAAGTGCGCCCGCTGGACCCTTAGTAAATAAGCCCCAATATCATACACTGGAGTATGATAAATAACCCCCTATAACTCTTTATATGGATGTTACTCCACTGAGAACATATTTGTGATTTCTTAATATGTTATTGATTAATTTGGCTACATAGGCTGACCATGCCACTCACCGCTTACTTGTCAAAACTGAAGTAAGTGGTATAAGCATGCAAAAATTTAGTACGTAATCACAAAAAAAAGCCAAAAATGTTGTGAATGCTAATTATGCATTATGCTAATTTTATCATGCTTTAATAGCTGTCTGTATTGTAATCTACAAAGCACTTCCCGTGACAATCCCTTTGCTTCCTTTTTATTATCTTATATATTGTAATACAGGACCTCCAAACCCATAACATACAGAACCTCCAACGCCATAACGTACAGGACCTCTAACTCCCTAGCATACAGGACCTCCAACCCTATAACAACACCCTACATTATACAAGACCTCCAACCCCATAAAATAATCCTCCAATATGCAGGACCTCCAACCCAATAACATACAGAACTGCCAACCCTATAACATAACCCTACAATATACAGGACCTCCAACCCCATAACATACAGGACCGCCAACCCTATAATAAACAAAACACCCAACTCCATAACACACAGGACCTCCATTTCCTACAGAGGAGCTCCACACTCATAACGCACAGATTCTGAAAGCCCAATAACACACAGAACACTATAAAACACAGAACCTCTGAACACACATGAACAGTATTCCCAAAAATACACAGTGTATCCAACCCCAAACATTACACACATTACAAAATTCTCCTAATTCCAGTACATACAGCTGTGTCCTCTCTCACCTTCCTCCTGGCTGTAGGACTCCGAGCTGTCTGTGATATCACATGGAGTTGAGCTCTTCTACTTGTCTCTCACTTCCCGCTGATGTAAATTATCGTCTGTCAGAGGTTTTTTTTTTATCATTTCATCATGTAGTATTAAATAGTTTTCTTGAGAAACTGGAGCCTCAACCAAACCAGAGATTACGTGAGAGAAGGGCACATAACAGGAAGACAAATTAGAGAACTGTCACAGTCTTAGAAACCATTGACAGCGGCTTGTTAGAGGCTTGTTCACATAACAGGGTTTCATGATAACATACAGGACCTCCAACCCCATAACATACAGGACCTCCAACTCCATAGCGTACATGAACTCCAACCTCATAACACACAGAACCTCCAACCCAATAACATACAGAACCTCCAACTCCATAGCATACAGGACCTCCAACCCCATAACACACAAAACCACCAAACCAATAACATACAGGACCTCCAACCCCATAACATACAGAACC
>CM033646.1:171288459-171493762 GCA_019512145.1 Engystomops pustulosus
TAACATACAGGACCTCCAACCCCATAACATACAGGACCTCCAACTCCCTAGCATATAGGACCTCCAAACCCATAACATACAGAATCTCCAACGCCATAACATACAGGACCTCCAACTCCCTAGCATATAGGACCTCCAACCCCATAACACACAAAACCTCCAAACCAATAACATACAGGACCTCCAACCCCATAACATACAGAACCTCCGACTCCATAGCATACAGGACCTCCAACCCCATAACATACAAAACCTCCAAACCAATAACATACAGGACCTCCAACCCCATAACATTCTTACTGTTCAAAGCCTTTTGATATGTTAATGACTAGAGATGAGCAAACATACTCGTCCGAGCTTGATGCTCGTTCGAGCATTAGCGTACTCGAAACTGCTCGTTGCTCAGACGAGTATATAGATAGATAGATAGGAGATAGATAGATAGATAGATAGATAGATAGATAGATAGATAGATAGATAGATAGATAGATAGGAGATAGATAGATAGATAGGAGATAGATAGATAGATAGGAGATAGATAGATAGATAGATAGATAGATAGATAGATAGATAGATAGATAGATAGATAGATAGATAGATAGATAGGAGATAGATAGATAGATAGGAGATAGATAGATAGATAGATAGATAGATAGATAGGAGATCCTTTGATGTAAATTCCTTGGGTGATATCTTGTTACAACATCTTATCAGATTCAAGTTAAAGATGTTCCTACTGAGACCGGTTCTGGTTGTAGCCGCTCCCGGACACCAGGACTGTGGCAACGTGGAAACCAGGAGCTTATCTTTAGTCTATCATTGACAGGGTTTTTTTCCAACATACTGGAAAGCCCCTTAAGGATTGGGGAAAGCAGAAGGGATAAACTGTACTTGACCTACTCTGGCTCTCATTGGCTATTCCAGGATTTTAGAAAACCTCTATCAGTAATAGATTATGGATAAAGTGCAATTTATGGCAAAAATCAAAAAGTTACATGAAACTCAAAGTATTTCTTTTATACAATACAAATAATGATCGAACGGGTAAAGAACTCAGTGGTGCCGATTTTTCACCTTTGCAAAACCATAAAATTTGAATACAAAATTATCAAAATTCCCAAAATAGGATCTGTAAGAATGTCAGTTCATCCTGCAAAAAAAAAAAAATTACCCCTTACCTTTACAAATGGCTCCGTGAACTGAAGTTACAAGAATACAGAGCTATGGGGAAAAAAATCCACATAATATTTGGTTCCTTCAAAGGGTTTTAAAACATAACAATTTCTGTATAAATATGATTTTGTACAGACCAAAAGAATAAAAGGAAACGTGGTACCAAACAGCGAAAACCACACACATGGAAAATGGTGAAAATGCACTTTTTATGTCCATTCCAACAGACTAGGAATCTATATTTTTAGCTTCCCAGTACAAGCCATGGAATCTGCTCATTGTAGCAGCCTGTGAAGCTACGGCATTGAGCCCTTCCAGCTCATTCCCATAATTTTAAAGTTGATTTTAGAAGGAAGGCCATGGAAAACATATATGAGAAGATACCATAGTCCCGGTGCCTGGATCTATGAGTAATGTCCCTGGTTTATCACAATGGATTTTCATGGGAGATTTCTTTTATGGGGTTTGGAAAGCCATGGAGCAATGAATGAATATTACAAAATGGAAAACAAGTGTGATGTGAAAATTCTTTCTTCAAGGTTTTTTTTGTCAAGGATGTTCCATAAGCTTCTACCTACAGTTCCTTGGGTGATTCTGAACCCATCGCTCTGTATTCCAGCCCCATAGAAACAAGAGAATTCCCAGAATTCCCAGAACATGATGGATTAGGAGAAAATCCTTGGCTCAGTCTATTTCACTTGTATTTGTGCGTATTCTACTCCAGGTTCCTCTGAAGGCAGATTGGAGGGTTTCGGATGAAACACAACTGCAGTATATTGGACGTCTTCTTCTTGATCCGGTTTGGCACACTTTGTATCCGGGTTTCTCTCCTTGTCGGTGATTTCCTATGTAACAGATAAGAGATGTTAATATAAAGTTTTGGATCGCTGCTACTTTTCTACCATATAAGGAAGAATTATTCACCAAAGTATTTCTTTGCAGCTGTATAGCGATGGGGCATGGGGACCCTTCTTCACCAGTGGGGAAGGCTACAGTGGGGGTCATTTATTATTGGGCTTTTATGTCCATGTTTGGGGTTATTTTGAAGCAGTTGTGGTATAAATGTGACGTGTCCCTGTGACGTAGAACCGGCTTGCACCAGATTCATTATTTACATAGACAAGTTTTCACAATTGGACTGAATTCATGATTTGCAACTTTCCTTATAGACGCAAGTTTTGGTGCAAATTGATGCCAGTCCCTATCCTGGTCTGTGTTCTGCAACTTTTGATGTTTTTTTTGCTACTTTTCATGCAACTGTCACAAACAACCCACATAACATAAGACACTGGCAGCAGATTTTTGCCACAGTCCAGGTACTGACGACGACGGATCTACAAGGACAGGAATAGGACTGTCATAAGGAGCCGCCAGATGATAAATTACCCCCAACCTGAAAATTGTCTTTCATGGCAGTTTTCAGCAATCACAGCAACTATGACACTTAATTATTCCCAAATCAATAGCTCTTCGGATGTAAAAGAACTTTGCCTATTATGTTGATTACATATGTGCAGGAGATTCTTTGCTATTCTCCTCAGTTTAGCCCGACTGTGTCTCTTGCCTAATTCTGTGTCTCCTGCTGAGCTGATCTCTCTTATAATTCTGAAGTGTGTTTAGAGATATAGACTCACAGGTGGGAGGGGCTTCTACTCCCTGCGCATGCAGGAGAGAGAGGTCATGTGACAGTCTTCTCTGTGTGTAGCAGAGATGAGTGTGCCCAGTGCTGTAGATGCAGGAGTCTTCTACATAGAATAGAAAGTTGAAAAATCTCCCCTTTTTCCTATTAGGTCCTCCATCCCAGTCTGTGATTCTGCAGAACTTTCTCTGTCTCTCTTTTTCACCTTATACGGTGTCATACATCCTGTGCAGCATCATATCCCACTTTCTGCTCTCCGGACATTTTTCACCCAGCAAGGACCTATTAACACTTAGTGTGCACACAGCACAGAATATACACTACATGTCATTGTTTCACTACTGGATTGTACTACTTATTATATGCTCCTCTGTGTGATGCAAGTTGCCAAACTGGTCACTATATAGATCCTGTATGTAGAGAACACAGTGGATTTACTTGTAGGAATCTGACTTGATTTCCTCTAAATTACTAAATGACTGAAGACAAGAAATTCTCTGCTGCTGAGGAATATTTTTGACAAATAGCTACAGAGCAGAAAATCCTATAGCTCTGGATAAAAACAGCGAGAAACAAAATATGTGTCTCATTCTGTATGGTTTTAAAGGAGGAACCACGTATTAAAATTTGGTAAAAATCATTATAACATTGGAGTTACAATTTAATTATTATTTTACAATTTCCAGTGCAATGTGTAAATCCATGGTAATATCATCTAATACAACCTGAACTTGAAACAAATTTAACTGTAGATTTAGTCATAGATTTTCAGCGCATCCATTTAAAGGGGTTTGCACATGAAAGAAAGTTCTCAAATTATAACCCCCTAGGGATGTTTACACAAAAATGACTATTTTAACCCCCTGCAGAAATGTCATGTGACCAGGGTGACATCATTACAGCTCCTTTAGCCTCTTAACATTAGCAAACTGTACCCCATGCACATATCTGACCACATATGAAATCCCAGCATGCCTGCATGGAATTCTACTCTTCTCCATGCGGCTGCTGTGATATCAGGTGATATAATATGCTGTGATTTGATGAGATATATGCTTGTACAATTTAGTAATGTTAGGAGTCTAAAGGACCTGCAATGATATCACTATGGTCACAAGACATTACTGCTGCATGAAGAGAGCGCATGAGGAGGCCACACCCACCTCAAATTTCTATTGATACCCTGTATACCAGGTAAAATCATAAAGTTCAATATATGGGTATCTGAGGGGAAAAAAATTTTGCTAAAAGAAGGCTTTATAGGAACCTGCCACTAGCTGTATAAGTGAAAAATATAGTGACAGGTTCCCTTTAATGAGCTCTGAAACAATAGAGGTCTAACCAGAGAGCAAGGTTTTAGGTTTTAATCATTTTTTTTTTGTAACAAATGCAACATGTAGCTCCTTAGAAAGAGTTGGAAAAATAAAAAAGCTGCCACTATACTAAAAACCATAGAAGCTCATAGATATCACGTGATATATTTGTACAGTACAGATATGTGTTTCCCATACCTTAGCTTTGTGCTCTGACTCGCTGCATATCACATCTGTTGTTGGGTCAGCACTGGCAGACGGTTCTTCTGCTTTTGAATAGTTGCTGCTTTTGGTGTGTTTTTTCCTAAAAATAAGTTTGATTAGATAAGTAAAATTCATATGCTATATTATTCCCTGCTGTTTGACATTTTTACATTCAGTTTTTTGCTTTGAAATGGGCTAATTCCTAATTCAACAGCAATAAATTCCTAATTTAACAGCACCCCAAGTGGTCAGGTTAGGTATTACAATTAAAAAAATAAATCAATTTCATTGATATGAATATGCCAATAATTAATGCTTTAATAAATTTGTATAACTCAATGCATGAAATATTTGACATTTGGGCCTCCTGAAGCTTTGTATTATGTAATATTGGGCACATTAATGTTATGTTTGGACAATACCAGGCACATGGATTCTTACATTTTGATTACTTTGTACAGAAGGATGATTATGGTGATGACACTCAATCCACTTATGATTCCTATTGCGATATATCGGTATGAAACTTTATCTGTAAAAAAATCAAACAAGATTTTTATACATCACATCCCAAATACAGTCATGAGACAGATTTAAAGGAAAACTACCATAGGAATCCATCATCATAAACCAGGGGCAATTATTTATAACGTCAGGCACCTCAACCGTGATAATCTTCTTATATTTGCTATCCATGGCCTCCATCCTTCTAAAAACAATTTTTATAATTATGCTAAAGAGACAGAAGGGCTCCTGGAGGTGTTACTAGAGCCCCTCCGAGTTGTATCTTCACAGACTGTAACACACTCCACCTGCCCCCTGCTCCCAAATCACTTTCCCATTTCCCCTGCACAGTGTAACAACCTGTGAAACTACAGCAGAGAGGATCCCTGGTAACTGTCACCGGAGGCCTTTACAGTGTCTGGAGCTATGAGTAAGTGCCCCAAGTTTATCATAATGGATTATAATGGGAGATTTCCTTTAAGGAAAAACACTCGCAATATATTAAAAAAAATCTTTCTAATGCAATTTTTGTCTGGTCACAAGGCATTAAAATATCTTATTGCTCACTAATTTTTTGAGGTTTTCTGTGCAGCACTCTACATATATTTATGACTAAGATGATTAAAATGGAAGAGAATACTATAATTACATCACTACTGAAAATAGATGATGTCACAGCTTATTCCCTCCCCTTCACTGTACAACGACCTCTGTATAGATAACACTGACCCATTATTACATCACTACTGACAATAGATGATGTCACAGCTTATCTCCTCCCCTCCCTGTACAATGACCTCTATATAGATAACACTGACCCATCATTACATCACTACTGACAATAGATGATTCACAACAGCTTATCTCCTCCCCTTCCTGTACAATGACCTCTATATAGATAACACTGACCCATCATTCATCACTACTGACAATAGATGATGTCACAGCTTATCTCCTCCTCCCCCTCCCTGTACAATGACCTCTATATAGATAACACGTGACCCATCATTACATCACTACACTGACAAAGATATGTCACACTTATCTCCTCCTCCTTCCTGTACAATGGACCTCTATATAGTAACACTGACCCCATCATTACATCACTACTGACATAATAATGTCACACTTATCTCCCTCCCACCTCCCTGTACAATGACCTCTATATAGATACACTGCCCCTCATTAACATCACTACTGACAATAGATGATGTCACAGCTTATTCCCTCCCCTCCCTGTACAAGGACCTCTATATAGATAACACTGACCCATCATTACATCACTACTGACAATAGATGATGTCCCAGCTTATCTCCTCCCCCTCCCTGTACAATGACCTCTTTATAGATAACACTGACCCATCATTACATCACTACTGACAATAGATGATGTCACAGCTTATCTCCTCCTCCTCCCTGTACAATGACCACTATATAGATAACACTGACCCATCATTACATCACTACTGACAATAGATGATGTCACAGCTTATTCCCCCTGTAGTATATAGCCTTCCAGCCCCTGTAGTATATAGCCTGCCAGCCCCCTGTAGTGTATGGCCAGCAAGCCCCCTGTAGTATATATAGCCAGCTCCCTGTAGTATATAGCCTGCCCCATGTAGTAAATAGCCAGACAGACCTCTGTGGTATATAGCCAGACAGCCCTTGCAGTATATAGCTTGCCAGCCCCTTTATTATATAGCCTGCCAGCCCCCTGTAGTATATAGACTGACAGACCCTGTAGTATATGACCTCCCTCCTCTCCCCCCTCCCCCGGCAGGCCCTATTCTGACCCTCGTCTCCCCGTGCGGTCAGTCGTAGGTGCCATGATGTCAGCCGCTTCCTGACAGCATAGTGTGTGCGGATGGCTGCGAATTAGGGTTTTTCGGCACATTTTTTTGTGCTAAAAAATTTGTCTTATACTTGAGTATATACGGCATTCACCATATCTCAGCTTTGTGTTTTTTAGAAGTGTCCGTTTGTTTTATTAGGACGCTAGAAAGATGACAAATTGAACAGCATCCTCTCACATATTTTAATGAAAATTTTTGAATCAATTATTTTAGGGGCCATCTCATTTCGGTAGGGGTTTTGAAAGGTCCCCCCCCCCCCACAAATCCCCCCGTTCTATTAACTTTACCCCTCATTAACTAAATAAAAGCAGAAAATGCATCTACAAATATGTTGGGCAGTTTTTTTCCGAGTAAGATGACCTGACCCCCCCACATGTTGATGTATTGCAAGGTTATTGCAGTGCATTAGTATGAACTAGTGATCACATGATCACTAGTTCATATACTATTATTGTAAAAACAAAAAAGTACAAAAAAACACAAAAAAAGAATAAAAAATAAAAATAAAATGTGTTAGAATGTCCCAAAAGCCCCCAACACATATAAAACAATAAATAATAAAAAAGGGAAAAAAACACAACATATTGGGGGTCATTTACTAAGGGCCCGATTCGCGTTTTTGCGACGGGTAACTGAATTTTTCCGTTTTGCTCTGATTTTCCCTGTATTGCTCACGCGATCAGATTGTGCATGCAGGCGACGGAAATCGGGGGGTGTGGCCGTACGAAGACCCGACGGATTCGGAGAAACCGCCGCATTTAAAAAAAAAAAGTGTAGCTGGACACACACTTACCTTCACCCGGCAGAGGATCGTGCACTCTGGCGGACCTCGGCGGACTTCAGCGCAGCAGCGACATCTGGTGGACGTCAGAGGAACTGCCTTAGTGAATCCCCGGAAGACCCGAATCCACCGCAGAGAACGCGCCGCTGGATCGCGAAAGGACCGGGTAAGTAAATCTGCCCCATTAGGTATCACCGAGTTCCAAAATTCCCAATCAATGAAAATTTAAAAATGGTTATTTCGGCAGTGAACCGCGTAATGGGAAAATGCGCTCATATATCCAAATCGCCACTTTTTGCCCTATTACAACACATAAAAAATGTTATAAAAACTGACCTAAAGGTCACTTAGTCCCGAAAATGTTAGCACTAAAAATGTCAGATTGTCCCGAAAAAAAATTCAAACTTAGACAACTCTGTACTCTCAGTATGGAAAAGTTATTCGACTTAGAATATGGTAAAAGTAATCTTTTTTTGGGGGGTACAAAAAGTTTTAATTTTGTTAAAATCTATTAACACTTTAACATATACAAATTTTGTATCCCTGTGATCCAACTAAACCAAAGAATATATTAGAGATGCCATTTGGAATGTACAGTGAAAGATTGGCGCAAATGCAGGTTCTTGTAAATATTACTGCATGTTGAATTATATTTCCGGCTTCCCAGTACAAGGAATGGAATATAAAATACTGTCACTGGGAAGGACAATTTGTTACACAGAAAAATAAAAATGTTATTGATTTTTGAAAGTAGGGAGCGATAAACAGGAAGTAAAATGGAAAAAGCCCATCAGGGGTTAATATGCCCCCGATACCACGTGATAAAAAGTTTACAAATTCTCTCGGATAAGGGTTTGTGGTACCTGAGGCCACGGTCACACGTCACATTTTGGTAACATTTGGAAACACAATCCAAAGTCTCCACTCGTGATCACATGTTTTGGTAACTTTGTGATTCCAACATGTTAACTGAACGCAACGTAAATGCAATCTTACCGCAACGTGCGATCGCAGGCGGAGCCTTTGGACTGTGTTTTAAAAAGCAAAAAAACAAAATGCTGCATGTGAACGCTGCCTCAGGGGCTCTACAAACACGTCCTGGCACCTGAAAACTATCCTGCCCTACAAAAGCTCAAAGGCTCCTCCCCTTCCGCTCGCACCATGTGCCCTGGCAGCAGGTTGTATCCACATGGCGGGGGGGAGGTGTTATTTTAATCCTGGATCAGTAGGAATGTCACTGCACCAATGTAATACGTCTCAGTGCCCTTAAAGGGGCAATAATTTTATATTTCCACTTAATAATAATAAAAGCCTTTTCTGTACCACTCACTGACCTGGACACGGCAATAGCTGATGATTTACAAGTCACTGCCTAGCACGATGGACCCTATGATAAGCAGCAAATTCTCCCACAGACACAGATAACGAATAATAGCCTCTGTTTGTTCATCAGGTTTGTGGGTGCCAAAAGCATGAAATTCGGTATGAACCTAAACTTTGCATCAATCATTACATCACTACTGACAATAGATGATGTCAACGCTTATCTCCTCCCCCTCCCTGTACAATGACCTCTATATAGATAACACTGACCCATCATTACATCACTACTGACAATAGATGATGTCACAGCTTATCTCCTCCCCCTCCCTGTACAATGACCTCTATATAGATAACCACGACCAATCATTACATAAAACTATAGACAATAGATGATGTCATACAGCATATCTCCTCCCCCTCCCTGTACAATGACCTCATATAGGATAACACTGAGACATCATACATCACTATGACACAATAGATGATGTCACAGCTTATCCCTCCCTCCCTGTACAATGACCTCTATATAGTAACACTGACCAATCATTAATCACTAATTGACAATAGATGATGTACAAGCTTTTCCTCCCCTCCATGTACCAATGACTCTCTATAGATAACACTGACCCAATCATTTATACACTATGACATAGATGATGTCACAGCTTATTCTCCATCCCCCTCCCTGGATACAATATGATCTCTATATAATAACACTGACCCATCATTACATCACTACTGACAATAGATGATGTCACAGCTATCTCCCTCCCCCTCCCTGAAAATGACCTCTAAATGAAACATACCCTGACATCATACATCACTACTGACACTAGATGAGTCACAGTTATTCTCCTCCCCCCTGTACAATGAACTCCTTATATAGATAACACATGGACCCATCATATCAACTACTACTGACAATAGATGATGTCACAGCTATTCCTCCCCCTCCCTGTACAATACCTGCTATAATGAGATAAACCACTGAACCCAATCATTACATCACTACTGACAATAGATGATGTCACAGCTACTCCTCCCCTCACCTGTACAATGACCTCTATATAGATAAACACTGGACCCATTATGACTCACTACTGACAATAGATGATGTCACAGCTATCCTCCCCCTCCCTGTACATACCTCTATGATAACAAAAACTTGACCCATCATACATCACTTACTGACAAATAGATGATGTCACAGCTGTATCTCTCCCCCTCCCTGTACAAGACTCTATATAGATAAACACTGACCCATCCATTACATCGATACTGACAAAGATGATGTCACAGCTTATCTCTCCCCCTCCCTGTACAATGACCTCTTATAGATAAACAGGACCCATCATTACATCACTTATCTGACAAAGATGATGTCACAAGTTTCTCCTCCCCCTCCCTGGACAATGACCTCTATATAGAATAACACTGACCTATTACATCACTACTGACAATAGTGATGTCACAGCTTATCTCTCTCCCTCTGTACAATGACTCTATATTAGATAAACACTGACCCATCATTACAATACTGACAATAGATGATGTCACAGCTTATCTCCTCCACCCCCCTGTACAATGACCTCTATATAGATAACAACTGACCCATCATACAATCACTAATTACAAATGATTGAGTCACAGCGTTATCTCCTTACCCCTCCCTACAAATGACCTCTATATTAAGATAAACATGACCACTCCTATACATCACTACTGACAATAGATGATGTCACAGCTTATCTCTCCTCCCCTGTACCAATGACCTATCTCTATAGATAACACTGACCATCATTACATCAACTATGACAATAGATGATGTTCACAGCTTATCCCTCCCCCGTCCCTGACAATGACCTTCTATATAAATAACACGTGACCTATCATTACATCACTAACGAATATATAGATGATGTCACCACTTATCTCTCCCCCTCCTTGTTACAATGACTCATATAGGATAAACACTGACCCATCATAAACCAATACTGACAATAGATGATTTGTCACAGCTTATCTCCCCCCCCTCCATGTACAAAACCATCTATATAGTCACATGACCATCACTTACATCACTTACTGACAAGTAGATGAGTCACAGCTATCTTCCTCCCACCTCCCTGTAAAAAAGACCTCTTATACATACACTGACCCATCATTAACATCACTACTGGACATAGATGTGTCACAGTTATTCCTCCCCCCCATCTGTCATGATCCTCTATATAGATACACTGACCATCATTACTCACTACTGACAATAGATGATGTCATGTCACATGCGTATTCTTCATCCCCCTCCCTGTACAATGACTTCAATAGATAACACGGACCCATCATTACATACTGACTGACAATAGTAGATATGTCACAGCTTAATCTCCTACCCTCTCCCTGTACCTGAGTCGTATATAGATAACACTGACCCATCATTACATCACTACTGACAATAGATATGTCACAGCTTATCTCCTCCCCCTCCCTGTACAGTAACCTCTATATCGATAACACTGACCCATCATTACATCTGTACTGGCAATAGATGATGTCACAGATCATCTCCTCCTCCTCCCTGTACAATGACCTCTATATAGATAACACTGACCCATCATTACATCACCCTGTACCCATGGTGCCTCGATATAGATAACACTAACCCATCAATTACATCAACTAATGACATAGATCGTGGTCCACAAGCTTATCTCCTCCCCTCCCTGTACAATGAGCCTCTATTAGAAATAACCACACTGCCGCAATCATTACAATCACTTAACTACAATAGATGATTGTCACCAGTCTTATTTCTCCTCCTCCCCTTTCAATGACCTCTATAATAGATAACACTGACCATCATACTCACTACTGACAATAATGATTTCACAGCTTATCCCCTCCCCTCCTGTAACAATGACCTCTATTAGATAACACGTGACCTATCATTACAATCACTACTCTGATATAGATGATGGTCCATCCAGCTTATCTCCTCCCCTCCCTGTACAACTGACCTCTATATAGATAACACTGACCCATCATTACAATCACTACTGACAATAGATGATGTCCACAGCTTATCTACACCCCCCTCCCTGTAAACTGACTCATATATAGATAACAACACTGACCCTCATTACATCACTACTGACGTAGATATGTCACACCTTATCTCTCCCACCTCCCTGAAAAATGACCTCTTATAGTAACACCTGACCCATCATTACATCACTAATGACAATAGATGATGTCACACAGCTTATCTCCTCTCCCCCTCCCTGTACAATGATCTCTATATAGAAAACCTGACCCATCATTACTCACTACTGACAATAGATGATGTCACAGCTTATCTCTCCCCCCCCCCTGTACATTACGTCTATATAGATAACACTGACCCATCATTACATCACTCCTGACAATAATATGTCCACACTTTCTCCTCCTCCTCCCTGTACAATGACCCTCATATAGATAACACTGACCCATCATTACAAACTCCACTCCTGGCAGAGATGATGTCATAGCTATTCTCCTCCCCCCTCCCCCTGTACAAATGACCTCTATAAGGATACACTGACCCATCATACAATCACTAATAACAATAGATGATGTCACAGCTTATCTCCCCTCCTCCCCCCTGTACAATGACCTCTATAGATGATACCACTGACCCATCATTCAATCACTACTGCAATAGATGATGTCACAGCTTATCTCCTCCTCCTCCCTGTACAATGACATCTCTATAATATAACACTGCCCATCATTACATCATACGACAATAGATTGATGTCACACTTATCCCTTCCTCCTCCCCTTACAATGACCTCTAATAGATAACACGGACCTATCATTACATCACTACTGACTATAGATGATGTCACACAGCTTATCTCTCCCCACTCCCTGTACAAGACCTCTATATAGATAACACTAACCCATCATTACATCACTACTGACACATATGATGATCACAAGCTTATCTCCTCCTCTCCCCTGTACAATGACCTCTATATAGATAACACTGACCCATCATTACATCACTTACTGACAATAGATGATTCCCCAGCTTATCTCCTCCCCCTCCCTGTACAATGACCTCTATATAGATAAACACTGACCCATCATTACATCACTACTGACATAGGAGATGTACAGCTTATCTCCTCCCCCTCCCTGTACAATGACCTCTATATAGATAACACTGACCATCATACATCACTATATGACAATAGATGATGTTTACACTAATATCTCCTCCCCCTCCCTCCCCTCCCTGTACAATGACCTCTGATATTAGGATAACACTGAGACATCATTACATCACTACTGACCAAATGGATGTCACAGCTTCTCCCCCCCCCTCCCTGTACATGACCTCTATATATATACCCTGACCTCTTATTAATCACTACTGACAATAGATGATTGTACAGCTTTATCCTCCCCCCTCCCTGTACAATGACCTCTATAGATAACACTGACCCATCATTAATCACTACTGACAAAGATGATGTCACAGCTTATCTCCTCCCCTCCCTGTACAATGACCTCTATAATATATACACTGACCCATCATTACATCCTACTGACAATAGATGATGTCACAGCTATTCCCTCCCCCCTCCCTGTACATAACTCTATTAGTAACACTGATACCTCATCATTAATCACTACTGACAATAGATGATGTCACAGCTTCTCCTCCTCCCCCTCCTGTACAATGACCTCTATATAGATACACTGACCCCAATCATACTATCCTACTGGAACAATAGATGATGTCACACAGCTTATTCCCTCCCCCTCCCTGTACAATACCTCTATATAATAACACTGACCCATCATTACATCACTACTGAAATAATGATGTCACACTTATCTCCTCCCCCTCCCTGTACTGACCTCTATATAGATAACACTGGACCCATCTTGACAACTCACTACTGGACAATAGATGATGTCACAGCTTATGCCCTCCCCCTCCCTGTACAATAACCTCTATCTAGATAACACACTTGACCCAGCATTACATCACTACTGACAATAGATGATGTCCAAGCTTATCCCTCCCCCTCCTGTACAATGACTCTATATAGATACACTGACCCATCATTACATCATCACTATGACAAAGATGATGTCACGCCTTTCTCCTCCCCCTCCCTGTACAATGACCTCTATATAGGGATAACACTGACCCTCATACATCACTACTGACAAAAGATATGTCACAGCTTATCCTCCTCCCCCTCCCTGTACAATATGACCTCTATATAGAATAACACTGACCCACTTACATCACTACTGACATAGTGATTTCACAGCTTATCTCCTCCTCCTCCCTGTACAATGACCTCTATAAATATAACACTGACCCATCATTACATCACTACTGACTATAGATGATGTCACAGCTTATCTCTCCCCCTCCCTGTACAATGACCTCTATATAGATAAACACTGACCCATCATTACAATCACTAATGACTACATAGATGAGTCACATCTTATCTCCTCCCCTCCTACCGCACAATGACCTCTATATAGATAACCACTGACCCATCATTACATCACTACTGACAATAGATGATGTCAACAGTTATCTCCTCCTCCTCCCTGTTACAATACCTCTATATAGATAACACTGACCATCATTACATCAACTACTGACAATAGATGATGTCACAAACACAAGCTTATCCCCCTCCCCCTCCTGTACAATGACCTCATATAATGAATAACACGCACCTATCAATTACATCACTAACTGACTATAGATTAGATTCAATCACCCTTATCTCCTCCCCCCCTCCCTGTACAATGACGTCTATATAGATAAACACTGACCCATCATTACATCATACTGCAATAGATGATTTTCACAGCTTATCTCCACCCCCCTCCCTGTAAAATGACCTCTATATAGATAACACTGACCCATCATTACATCACTACTGACAGTAGATGATGTCAAGCTTATCTCCTCTCCCCCACCTCCCGGTAAAAATGACCTCTATATAGATAACTGACCCATCATTAAATCACTACTGGACAATAGATGATGTCACAGATCTTATCCTCCCCCCCCTCCCTGTACAACGCTCTATATAGATACACTGACCCATCATTACGATCACTACTGACATAGATGATGTCACAAGCTTATCTCCTCCCCTCCCTGTACAATGACGTTTATAATAGATAACACTGACCCATCATACATCACTACTACAATAATGATGTCAAGCTTAATCTCTCCCCCTCTCCCTGTACAATGACGTCTATATAGATAACACTGACCCATCATTAACATCACTACTGACAATAGATGATGTCACAGCTTATCTCCTCCCCCTCCCTGTACAATGACCTCTATATGATAACACTGACCCATCATTAACATCAACTACTGACAATATGTTCACAGCTTTATCTCCCCCCCTCCCTGTAAAGACCTCTTTAGATAATAACTGACCCCATCATTACATCACTACTGACAATGATGATATTCACAGCTTATCTCCTCCCCCCCCTCCCTGTACAATGATCCTCTATATAGATAACCACTGACCCATCATTACTCCACTCTGACAATAGATGATGTCCACAGCCTTATCTCCTCCCTCCCTGTCAATGACCTCTATATAGATAACACTGACCCATCATTACATCACTACTGACAATAGATATGTCACAGCTTATCTCCTCCCCCTCCCTGTACAGTAACCTCTATATCGATAACACTGACCCATCATTACATCTGTACTGGCAATAGATGATGTCACAGATCATCTCCTCCTCCTCCCTGTACAATGACCTCTATATAGATAACACTGACCCATCATTACAATTCACTACTTGACAATTAAGGATGGATTGTCAAGATATCTCCTCCCCCTCCGGTACAATGGCCTCATATAGATAGACCTGCCCTTCCATTAGACATACTTACTGACAATAGATGATGTCACATTTACACCTCCTTTCCGCATAGCCCAGAGATAGATTGATGTCAACAGACCTCCTCTAGTCGACTCCAAACTGTTGCTGCAGCCAAAGCTTAGTCACGGTGACAATCCACATAACCATGGACAGGAAAAAGAAGACAGAATCTCCCATCAGAGAAATAAACATGTTAGACAATTTTGAAACATTTAGTTTTAAAAAAAATGGTGACACCCTCCTTGTCTTGCAATATCAAGAGTTCATAATATATTACGTGTACATGCTCTTATTTTACTAGAAAATAACTGTAGGGAAATGTACATGAAACATTGATAAATATAAGTATGAGTACATTTGTCAATCATACAGAATTTTAGCCGTCTTACTAAGAAATAGGAAGAGGAAGGAAAAAATAAGAAAAATAAATGGGGAGAAACTACCAAGACAAGACAAAAACTGAAATGCTTATTGATAGAAAAAGAAGGAGTTTACACACAACAGAAAAATATTATTCTATTTTTACGTAATTTTAAAATATTTTACTTTATTTTTACCTATTTTTTTATGGATCCTTTTTAAATGCTTTATATATTATGCAGGTGGAGATGTTTAAAGGGAACCTGTCACCAGGGACCTCATTTTCACTAAAGACGTAACAGAAGCCCATTACCTCTGCAGTGCATATCTGTCTTTCAGCTTTCTCTAAGCATTTGCATTGCAATATAATTGTGTGTTATAATTTACCTTGCATCCTGACAGAATCCTCTGTGTAGTCCCAGGGGTTGGGCTTTGGTTTGGATACATTTAAAAAACAACATGTGACTTGTCTGTGTTGCAGACTCCTCAGCTGTAAGCCCCCACCTTAGTACTCCTGTAAAGCTCCTGCCTCCCCTACTGATTTCAGCTTACCAGGATGCTACCTCACAACACACACAAGTCACAAGTTTTTTTGAAATGCATTTTAATCCAAAGCCCAACCCCTTGGACTGCACAGAGGATTCTGTCAAGGTTATAACGCAATTATAATGCAATGCAAATGCTTAGAGAAGCAAAAGGACATATTTTACTTATTCAGATAAATAGTGATAAGCATCCCTGAACTGCAAAATTTGATCCATGCCAAACTTTGCAAGTTTGGTTCCCTGAGCCTTTAGATGAACATCAGCCAGACGTTGGGGCTTCAGTTTTAGCATTTGGTAACTTCTGGAAAAGTTGGTTCATTGACTGCTGAGCATCTTTCAGACCATAGCAACCACAGCCGGGCCCAGTATCGATTAGACTGAATGTCTAACCTTAACTGTTCCCATCCTGCAGTCGTTGAAAAACCTATTGGTCAGCCATATTTTGTGCACCCATTGATTTGGGTTCTCATTGATTTCAATGGCGTTCACACTTGTTTGGGTGTACTAACTGGGGGGAATTGGTAATTACAATTTGTCTATGTTCAATTCCATTTTAGTTTTATGACGGGCAGCACAGTGGCTTTTCCATAACACAAATGGAAGCATATAGAAATTAATTTTAGCTTTAGTAAATCACATATCTTAGATATAATGGAATGACTGGGCTAGGACAGCGAGCCCTAAAACTAAGCCTGCAAACTGTCCCTGCCTACTTACCAGGTCCACCCTAACCAGTAGCCAGTAACTGGGCATCATTCCCTCCCTCTGCCAAAGACACAACCTAGAAGAATCGTCAACAATCCAGGTCACAACAGAGATAGCGATGCAATACTGCATTGGAGATACACGACAATAGAAAAAAAATGTAAGCCATGATCAAAATACCGGAACAAACTTTAGCTGGCAGTGGACAAACTGTGTACGGGATATATTTATTTGCTCTCACCCTGAAGATTATTTAAAATCTTCCTTTACTAGATTTTCCTTAAAAAATGGTTGCGACAGTACAGGGGAGAGGGAGTGCGCTCCATCTAGCGCAAAATGATTCACCCAAAAGACACACTCCCACAGCGCACTCCCTCTCCCCTATACTGTTGCAACCATTAAGTAAAGGAAAATTAAGTAAAGTAAAGTTAAGTATTTAACATTGAATGTGAGAAAAGTCTCAGCACAGATGTAACAATTAAAGGGGATGTCCAAGTTTATTAAAAAATCTAGAGGTGGCCTGGGGGAACTTGTAAAAAATAAACTAGTATTACCCTTTCATCGCGGCTGTGTCCATTGGTGCCGTGCCCCTGTTTGTTTACAGGGGCAAGCACACTTAGCTCTGACAACTTCAGCCTACCTGGCACGACCACCCGACCCCATGACCATGTGCCTGATACCAATTGAAACTTATGCTGTAACAGGCACGAGGGCACGGGATGGGTGAGTGTTTACAGAGTAGCAGGCATGATTGACTCCGAAAACTTTCACCCACCGATCACAAACTGGGGCATGGCTGCATGGTGGGACGCTGGGAGTGCAGGAGAAGGTAAGTACAAATTGTATTTTTTTTACAGCCATCAGACTGTATAACTAATACAGCTTCATGACTGTTTACGGGGGGAAATACATAGTGGCACATTAGTTTTTAAGTTGTTTGATAGAATTTTGTTGTTATGTCTTAAACTATTACTCTGTAGTAAGTTATTAGTGTCAAGCCAAAGATCTGATAGGTTGTTTGTGAACTGTCCCTTTTAAATAGACTAAAAATTAAAATTCTGGTAAAAAGTGATTGACACCAATAGTCACCTCCAACTTGAACATCATAGACTAGGGAAAGAGCCCGTCCCTTTAGCCGTATGTCGGCTTTCTGTTGCTCTTGTGCACTAACTTCTTCAGTCTCTGTCTTCTTCAGGGATACTCACCTCCAACTTTAGTTTTCTTCAGCTAGGTCATTCAGGCCCCTTTTGTGCCTGGGATAACTGGAGGACTCTTTTACTCTTGGGTGGATATTGATATAACTGATTTATACTTACTGTAGACATGAAGATGGATGGTTTTCTGAGTCGTCTTCCCCTTGGAGTGTGACATCTCACATGTGATGGTTGTGTTGTCATCATCTAGTGATGGGGTAAATGTTATAGTAGAATTCTTCCTCCAGATACCAGGGACATTACTCTTCCTCCATTGGAAAGTTAAGGATGTACCAGAACAGTTTCGAGGAGGAGAGCAGGTCACTGTCTTCTCCACACCAGCAATCACTGTCCCAAGATCTGAGACAACCGGTTCATCTGTAAGATCTACACAAGGAACAACCAGTGAGATGTAAGATGTATTATAAATCATATCAACTACAATATATAAAGCAGATATAATTGTCAATCCAAAGTTTTAAATTAATTGAACCTTTCCTGCCTCTAACTCAGCTTGACACTGAATACAAAGTTAAGTTCCAAGCACCCAAGTGGAGGTGGGTGGAGAAGGGAGAGGTGAGCGCTCCTCACCCCTCCTGTCTCCATAGAGAGCCTGGAGGACCTGCTCAATCTTTCGTGGTGCGGTAACCTAGCCACACATCGGGGATCATTTACTAAGGGTCCGAACTCCGCACTTTGGTCGGGTTTCCCGAATATTTCCGATTTGCGCCGAATTTCCCCAGGATTTTGGCGCACACGATTGGATTGTGTTGCATCGACGCCGGCTTTCATGCAACAGAAATAGGGGGCGTGGCCGTCGGACAGCCAGATGGATTCGGAAAAAACGCAGAATTTAAAAAAGAATTTGTGTTGCAAGATCAGCACTTACATGCACCAGGAAGAAGATGGTGAGCTCCAGCGGACCTCGGCACAGCAGCAACACCTGCTGAATATCGGGTGCAAGACCTTAGTGAATCCCGGCCAAACCCGAATCAGCGTCGGACAATGCGCCGCAGGATCGAGACTGGACCGGGTAAGTAAATGTGCACCAATGTGCTCATTGCAATGTGACTTAGTGTAATAGACCAAAATGGGGGTCTACATTGTATTCAGCCAGATCATGGCCCCCAATATGCGCATATGTGTAAAGGCCTAACCTTTTAAAATCTGTGGGGTTACCAATAGTGATAAGTGGACGCACCAGATGTAAGGTCCGGCAAGTTTCACTGAACGCAAACCAAAAGTCAGGGTTTTGAGCCTGGCACTGAATCCAAAATCCCTTGTTGCTCTCCATGACGCTACGAGGAGTGACAAGATTGTTGTCAATAGGATGGCATGTAAAGGATAAAGAAGTGATTCAAACACTTCAGACTGAAATCCAGACCCGCAATATACGATACAAACTAGAACATTGCGGTTTGGAACTTCTCATCACTAGTTACCGTAGGTTGAACAGCTAAAATCTATAATAGTTAAAAAGAAGACCTCCGGCATTACGATACACTTCTATCCGGATGGGTACATTCCAGGAGATGTCAGCTAATAGCAGATGATTATTACGGCACAAATCCAAATTAATTAAAATTCTAAAGTAACCTTATAATTCATAATTTATTAAAAATGAATTGTAAAGTAACAAAAACAGTGTATACAAAAATACAAGTAATACAAAGCAGCTGCGGACAGGTCGCAGCTATCAACTGGGCGCTTCGTCAGGTCAATCAGGTCAATCCTATAAAAGAGTTACATGAGAAGGAAGAGAAGTATATAACTTATCACACTTGTGTTTGGTCTGTGAAATAGGGTCCCCATGCCATGAACTCTCCACAAAATAGTCCTCTGCGTTGCTGGGAATCTCTGGGATGGACCGTAGCCTGGAGGGACTATGCTGCTTAGAGGCCAGTGTCCTGCATACTGGTCAGTCCACCATATTTACAGCAGACACAGGTCCTGTATGTTACAAGCCAAATTCAATAGTCGGGAATGGGTCTATTTGTTAAGTTTTCTATCCTTCTAATATTAACCCCTTATCACATTTGGACGTTCCTGTACGTCCTGTAACAGAGGGGGAAGTATGAAGAGGGCTCATGGGCTGTGTCATCTCCATACTCAACGGATATTAACCCTTTGATCGGCGATGGCAAAGCTGCCGACGGCATTAACGAGCCGGCAGCGTATGGGCGTCTCCATCTTGACTCGGATCATCGCTCCCCATGACGTCATGGGGGAGCGACGATGCATTGCCATGACAGTCTCAGTCACACAAAGTCCCGTGGCTGTTTTAGACTATCTATTACAATGGGGCAGATTTACTTATCCGGTCCATTCGCGATCCAGCGGCGCATTCTCTGCGGTGGATTCGGGTCCGGCCAGGATTCACTAAGGTAGTTCCTCCGCCGTCCACCAGGTGGCGCTGCTGCGCTGAAGTTCCCCGGAGGCGCGCTGGAATGCCCTGAAATTCACCGACCTATACCTGGTGAAGGTAAGTGCAATTTTCGCGACACATTTTTTTTCTTAAATGCGGCGGGTTTTCCGAATCCGTCGGGTTTTCGTTCGGCCACGCCCCCCGATTTCCGTCGCGTGCATGCCAGCACCGTTGCGCCACAATCCGATCGCGTGCGCCAAAATCCCGGGGCAATTCAGGTACAATCGGCGCAAATCGGAAATATTCGGGTAACACGTCGGGAAAACGCGAATCGGGCCCTTGGTAAATGACCCCCATAGTGCGATTTGCACATTGTAATAGATGATGTGCAAAATCTCCATATACTGGCAGACTGTAGTATGGCAGTATATGATAGTATCAATCAGACAACCTAGGGTTAAAGTACCCTAGGGGGTCTGAAAAATAATTTTACTTTAAAAAAAAAAAAAAAAATTACATTAAATAAAAAGACCCTAAAAATTCAAATCACCCCTTTCCCTAGAACTGATATAAATATAAACTGTAGAAATCATAAACATGTTATGTATCGCCACGTTCCAAAATCTCCGATCTATTTTATCCCAGCGTTGTAACTCTGTAACGAAAAATGTTGAAAATGCCACTTTATGGCCAGTTTGCAAAATATAAGAAATTCAATAAAAAGTGATCAAAAGGTCACACAGTCCTCAAAATGGTCGCATTGAAAACGTCATGAAAAGCCACAAAAAATGACACCAACCTTATCTCCGTACACCCAAGTATGAAAAAGTTATTAGCGGCAGAAGATGGCAAAATGAAAAATGGATTTATATTTTTTTTTTTAGAAGGTTTTAATTTTTGTAAATGTTTGAAAACATTATAAAACTTATACAAAATTGCTATCATTTTTATTTTACAAATCTCAGAAACCCCCATTAAATGGGGTGTAACTAGTGTCACATGTTTGCCCTATACATAGAATAGCCTATAAATACAATGATCACCGGTGCCGGAACGTCCAGCAAGTCACAGACCCGGGGGTCGCAAGTTCCTCCACCCCCTTGTATATTAATGGGACTTCTGGGTTTCAGGTGACCTCTAAGTCATTCCTGACGTCTCAATGGTGGGTCCTGTATCTATGGGATTTCCAAAAACCAAAAGTACCGCCCATAATGAAGGCCGGTTTGCACTCCCCTGTTTTGCAGATTGGATGAGATATCAGAAATTCTGGATCATTTACACTTATTTTGTGGATAGTGAATACATATTAAGGGAAATCCACCATCAAAATCCATCATAATAACCCGGGGACATTACTCATAGATCCCATGACTGTGGTATCTTCTTATATTGGTCATCCATTATCTCCTTCCTTGTAATATCAGTTTATATAATTATGCTAATGAACCAGAGGGACTCCTGGGGATGCTCCTTTGCTCCTTCCCCCCTCCTCCCTCAGTCACCTCCCCCTCCCCTGTTTGCTGCTGCCTGAGGATATAGCAGGAAGAGGGAGGGGGAAGTGCTGAGGGAGCAGGGGGGATGGTATAACAGTGTAACAACCTGTGAATTGATTTGGTAACACCCCCCAGAGCCTTTCTGGCTCATTAACATAGTTCTAAAAGTTGATTTTAGAAGGAAGGAGGCCATGGAGGACAAATATAAGAAGATACCACAGTCACCGTTTATCATGATGGGTTTTGATGGTCGATTTCCTTTAAAACTTTGTACAAGTTCTTCACATGAAAAACCGCAAATCTTCACTCATCTTCTGTTATTTTATCACAAATTGTGTAGGATAGTTTATATATAATAGTGCAGGATTCCTCTTAGTCACTGACACTTACCTGTCACAGTGATGTGTGGTGTAGTTTCCCCACTATTTATATAATTATAATTCTTTCTAGAGTCTTTCCTGTCCTCATATCTGAAGTAATATGTCCCCTCATCTTCTCTCCTGGCGTCAGTTATGGTCAGGCTGCAGTCTCCGGTATCCGTATTTCCCGTCAGATGGAAGTTTGGTTTATTCCCAGGTTTAGATTTATCATTACTGGCTACAATGTTATAACCTGTTCTTATCCAGTATCCGGTAGAACCAGTGAATGTTGTCTTATAGTTGGCAGTGAAGTTACAAGGAATGGAGACACAAAGACCCTCCTGGACCCTGACACTAGAATTCACAGTAATAGAATATCCTGATCCCTGACATGTGACACCTGCAGGAGGAGAAATGGTGGGGTTACTACTTATATTATAGATAAGTGCAGGGGCGTAACGAGCAAAGTTTTAGCTGCCCCCCCCCCCCCTTTCTATAAATATATACAGAATATTCCTAGTTGCCAATTACAGCTCAGCTTTCATTTTACCCATGCTCATGAATATTTTAAAGGGAAGCTGTAATTGGTTGTGATATATACATGTATATAAACTGTCCCTGCCTACTTACCAGTCCACCCTAACCAGTAGCCAGTAACTGGCGTCATTCCCTCCTCTGCCAAAGACACACCTAGAAGAATTGTCAACAATCCAGGTCACAACAGAGATAGCGATGCAATACTGCATTGGAGATACACGACAATAGAAAAAAAGAAACGGAAGCCATGATCAAAATACCGGAACACAGGAACTAGAGTCAACCTCTCAAAGGGATCTCAAAGATAAACTTTAGCTGGCAATGGACAAACTGTACTGGATATTTATTTGCTCTCACCATGAAGATAGCTTAAAATCTTCCTTTACTTTGTTTTCCTTAAAAGATGGTTGCAACAGTATGGGGAAGGAGAGTTCCTCCATCTAGGGCGAATGATTCCCCCCAGAACAACTCCACCAGCGCACTCCCCTCCCCTATACTGTTGCAACCATTAAGTAAAGGAAAATTAATTAAAGTAAGTTAAGTATTTAACATTGAATGTGAGAAAATCTTCAGCACAGATGTAACAAGTAAAGGGGATGTCCAATTTATTAAAAAATCTAGAGGTGGCCTGGTGGAACTTGTAAAAAATAAACTAGTATTACCTTTCATCTGCGGCTGTGTCCATTGGTTGCCGTTGCCCCTGTTGTGTTACAGGGGCAAGCACTCTAGCTTGACAACTTCCGCCTACCTGGCACACCACCACCCCATGACCATGTGCCTGATACCAATTGAAACTTATGCTGTAACAGGCACGAGGGCACGGGATGGGTGAGTGTTTACAGAGTAGCAGGCAATTGATTGACTCCGAAAACTTTCACACCGATCAAACTGGGGCATGGCTGCATGGTGGGACGCTGGGAGTGCGCAGGAGAAAGGTAAGTACAAATTGTATTTTTTTTTACAGCCATCAGACTGTATAACTAATACAGCTTCATGACTGTTTACGGGGGAAACATAGTGGCACATTAGTTTTTAAGTTGTTTGATAAATTTTGTTGTTATGTCTTAAACATTACTCTGTAGTAAGTTATTAGTGTCAAGCCAAAGATCTGATAGGTGTTGTTTGTGAACTGTCCTTTTAAATAGACTAAAAATTAAAATTCTGGTAAAGTGATTGACACCCAATAGTCACCTCCAACTTGAACATCATAGACTAGGGAAGAGCCCGTCCCTTTAGCCGTATGTCGGCTTTTGTTGCTCTTGTGCACTAACTTCTTCAGTCCTCGTGTTTCTTCAGGGATACTCACCTCCAACTTTAGTTTCTTCAGCTAGGTCATTTCCGGCCCCTTTTGTGCCTGGGATAACTGGAGGACTCTTTTTACTCTTGGGTGGATATTGATTAACTGATTTATACTTACTGTAGACATGAAGAGATGGTTTTCTGGAGTCGTCTTCCCCTTGGGTGTGACATCCTCACTGTGATGGTTGTGTGGTCATCATCTAGTGGATGGGGTAAATGTTATCAGTAAGATTCTTCCTCCAGATCCCAGGGACATTACTCCTCTCCATTGGAAAGTTAGGATGTACCAGAACAGTTTCGATGAGGAGAGCAGGTCACTGTCTTCTCCACACCAGCATCACTGTCCCAAGTATCTGAGACAACCGGTTCATCTGTAAGATCTACACAAGAACAACCAGTGGAGATGTAAGATGTATTATAATCATATCAACTACAATATATAAACAGATATAATTGTCATATCCAAGTTTTAAATTAATGGAACCTTTCCGCCTCTTAACTCAGCTTGACACTGAATACAAAGTAAGCTCCAAGCACCCAAGTGGAGGCGGGGGGGAGAAGGGAGAGGTGAGGCGCTCCTCACCCCTCCTGTCTCCATAGAGGAGCCTGGAGGACCGCTCAATCTTTCGTGTGTCGGTAACTAGCCACACTCGGGGATCATTTACTAAGGGTCCGAACTCCGCACTTTGGTCGTTTCCCGAATATTCCGATTTGCGCCGAATTTCCCCAGGATTTTTGGCGCACACTGTGGATTGTGTTGCATCGACGCCGGCTTCATCAACAGAAATAGGGGGCGTGGCCGTCGGACACCATATTGTTCGGAAAAAACGCAGAATTTAAAAAGAATTTGTGTTGCAAGATCGACACTTACATGCACCAGGTAGAAGATGGTGAGCTCCAGCGGACCTCGGCACTGCACAACACCTGCTGAATATCGTGCAAGACCTTAGTGAATCCCGGCCAAACCCGATCAGCGTCGGACAATGCGCCGCAGGTCAGACTGGACCGGGTATAAATGTGCACCAATGTGCTCATTGCATGTGACTTATGTAATAGACCAAAATGGGGGTCTACATTGTATTCAGCCAGATCATGGCCCCCATATGCCGATATGTGTAAAGGCCTAACCTTTTAAAATCTGTGGGGTTTACCAATAGTGATAAGTGGAACGCACCAGATGTAAGGTCCGGCAAGTTTCACTGAACGCAAACCAAAGTCAGGTTTGAGCCGGCACTGAATCCAAAATCCCTTGTTGCTCTCCATTGCTATCGGGAGTGACAAGATTGTTGTCAATATGATGACATGTAAAGGATAAGAATTTATCAAACACTTCAGACTGAAATCCAGACCCGCAATTACGATACAAACTGAGAACATTGCGGTTTGGGAACTTCTCATCACTAATTACCGTAGGTTGAACAGCTAAAATCATAATAGTTAAAAAGCAGACCTCCGGCAATTACGATACACTTCTATCCGATGGGGTACATTCCAGGAGATGTCAGCTAATAGCAGAGTATTATACGGCACAAATCCAAATTATTAAATTCTAAAGTAACCTTATATTCATAATTTATTAAAAATGAATTGTAAAGTAACAAAAACAGTGTATACAAATACAAGTAATACAAAGCAGCTGGCGACAGGTCGCAGCTATCAACTGGGCGCTTCGTCATGTCAATCTGTCAATCCTATAAAAGAGTTACATGAGAAGGAGAGAGAAGTATAACTTATCACACTGTGTTTTGGTCTGTGAAATAGGGTCCCCTGCCATGAACTCCCCAAATAGTCCCTTGCGTTGCTGGGAATCTCTGGGATGGACCGGAGCCTGAGGGACTGCTGCTTAGAGGCCAGTGTTGCCTGCATACTGTCGTCCCACCATATTACAGCAGAACAGTCCTGTATGTTACAAGCCAAATTCAATAGTCGGGGAATGGTCAGTCTATTTGTTAAGTTTCTATATCCTCTAATATTAACCCACCCTTATCACTTTGGACGTTCCTGTACGTCCTGTAACAGTAGGGGGAAGTATGAAGAGGTGCTCATGGGCTGTGTTCATCTCCATACTCAACGGATATTAACTCCTTTGATCGGCGATGGCAAAGCGGCCGCGGCATTAACGAGCCGGCAGCGTATGGGCTCTCCATCTTGACTCGGATCATCGCTCCCCAGACGTCATGGGGGAGCGACGAGCATTGCCATGACAGTCTCAGTCACACAAGTCCCGTGGCTGTTTAGACTATCTCATTACAATGGGGCCAGATTTACTTATCCGGTCCATTCGCGATCCAGCGGCGCTTCTCTGCGGTGGATTCGGGTCCGGCCAGGATCAACTAAGGTAGTTCCTGCCGCCGTCCACCATGTGCGCGCTGCGCTGAGTTCCCCGGAGGCGGCGCTGGAATGCCCTGAAATTCACCGACCTATACCTGGTGAAGGTAAGTGCAATTTCGCGACACTTTTTTTTCTTAGAATGCGGCGGGTTTTCCGAAATCCGTCGGGTTTTCGTTCGGCCAGCCCCCCCGATTTCCGTCGCGTGCATGCCAGCACCGTTGCGCCACAATCCGATCGCGTGCGCCAAAATCCCGGGGCAATTCAGGTACAATCGGCGCAAATCGGAAATATTCGGGTAACACGTCGGGAAACGGAATCGGCCCTTGGTAAATGACCCCATAGTCGATTTGCACATTGAATAGATGATGTGCAAAATCTCCATTAACTGGCAGACTGTAGTATGGCAGTATATGATAGTATCAATCAGTACAACCATGGGTTAAAGTACCCTAGGGGGTCTGAAAAATAATTTTACTTTAAAAAAAAAAAACAATACATTAAAATAAAGACCCTAAAATTAATCACTCACCCCTTTCCCTAGAACTGATATAATATAAACTGTAGAAATCATAAACATGTTATGTATCGCCCGTTCCAAATCTCCGCTCATTTTATCCCAGCGTTGTAACTCGTAACGAAAAATGTTGAAAATGCCACTTTATGGCCAGTTTGCAAAATATAAGAAATTCAATAAAAAGTGATCAAAAGGTCACACAGTCCCTCAAATGGTCGATTGAAAACGTCATGAAAAGCCACAAAAAATGACACCAACCTTATCTCCGTACACCCAGTATGAAAAGTTATTAGCGGCAGAAGAATGGCAAAATGAAAATGGATTTATATTTTTTTTTTAGAAGGTTTTAATTTTTGTAAATGTTTGAAAACATATAAAACTTATACAAATTGCTATCATTTTATTTTACAATCTGAGAGAAACCCCCATTAAATGGGGTTGTAACTAGTGTCACATGTTTGCCCTATACATAGAATAGCCTATAAATACATGATCACCGGTGCCGGAACGCCAGCAAGTCACAGACCCGGGGTCGCAAGTTCCTCCACCCCCTTGTATATTATGGGACTTCTGGGTTAGGTGACCTCTAAGTCATTCCTGACGTCTCAATGGTGGTCTGTATCTAGGTGATTTCACAAAACCAAAAGTACCACGCCCATAATGAAGGCCGGTTTGCACTCCCCTGTTTGGCAGATTGGATGAGAATCAGAAATTCTGGATCATTTACACTTATTTGTGGTAGTGAATACATATTAAGGGAAATCCACATCAAAATCCATCATAATAACCCGGGGACATTACTCAGATCCCATGACGTGTATCTTCTTATATTGGTCATCCATTATCTCCTTCCTTGTAATATCAGTTTATATAATTATGCTAATGAACCAGAGGGACTCCTGGGGATGCTCCTTTGCTCCTTCCCCCCTCTCCTCAGTCACCTCCCCCTCCCCTGTTTGCTGCTGCCTATATATGCAGGAAGAGGGAGGGGGAGGAGTGCTGATGAGCAGGGGGATGGTATAATACAGTGTAACAACCTGTGAATTGATTTGGTAACACCCCCCAGAGCCTTTCTGGCTCATTAACATAGTTCTAAAGTTGATTTAGAAGGAAGGAGGCCATGGAGGACAAATATAGAAGATACCACAGTCACCGTTTATCATGATGGGTTTTGATGGTCGATTTCCCTTTAAAACTTTGTACAATTCTTCACATGAAAAACCGCAATCTTCACTCATCTTCTGTTTATTTTATCACAAATTGTAGGATAGTTTATATATAGAGTGCAGGATTCCTCTTAGTCACTGACACTTACCTGTCACAGTGATGTGTTGTAGTTTCCCCACTATTTATATAATTATAATCTTTCTAGTCTTCCTGTCCTCATATCTGAAGTAATATGTCCCCCATCTTCTCTCCTGGCGTCAGTTTATGGTCAGGCTGCAGTCTACGGTATCCGTATTTCCCGTCAGATGGAAGTTTGGTTTATTCCAGGTTTAGATTTTCATTACTGGCTACAATGTTATAACCTGTTCTTATCCAGTCCGGTAGAACCAGTGAATGTTGTCTTATAGTTGCAGTGAAGTACAAGGAATGGAGACACAAGACCCTCCTGGACCCTGAACACTAGAATTCACAGTAATAGAATATCCTGATCCCTGACATGTGACACCTGCGGAGGAAAATGGTGGGGTTACTACTTATATTATAGATAAGTGCAGGGGCGTAACAAGACATGAGTGGGCCCCATAGCAAAGTTTTAGCTGCCCCCCCCCCTTACACATCTATATATATATATATACAGTATATACAAACACATGTACTGTTTATGAATACACACACACATCTATATGCATATACATACAGTATTTGCAGAAACACATGTATATAAATGCATATATATACACACACATATACAGTATGTAAGCCCCCCACTTCTTTTAACTTACCGTATATACTTGAGTATAAGCCGACCCGAGTATAAGCCGAGACACCTAATTTTACCACCAAAAACTGGAAAAACTAGTGACCGAGTATAAGCCGAGGGTGGGCAATGCATTGTGTCACAGCTCCCCCCCCCAGTATATAGCTAGCATGCCCCCAGTAGTATATAGTCAGCCAGCTCCCAGTAGTATACAGCCAACCAGCCCCCATTAGTATACAGCCTGTCAGCCCCCAATAGTATACAGCCTGCCAGCCCCCATGTAGTATACAGCCTGCAAGCCCCAGTAGTATACAGCCTGCCAGCCCCCAGTGTAGTATAACAGCCTGCCAGCCCCCAGTAGTAGAAACAGCCTGCCAGCCCCCAGTAGTAATACAGCCTGCCAGCCCCAGTAGTATACAGCCCTGCCAGCCCCAGTGTATACAGCCTGCCACCCCCAGTAGTATACAGCCCCCAGTAGTATACACCTGCCCAACCCCAGTAGTAACAGCCTGCCAGCCCCCCACATAGTATACAGCCTGCCATCCCCCCAGTAGTATACAGCCTGCCCCCCCAGCACTTTAAAAAAAATAAACGTATATACTCACCGGACATCGGCGCGGCTACCCGATGTCTGTGCGTCCCGTCTACTTTCTGTCCCCACGGCTCCTCTTCTTTTCTTCCAGCAGGCGTATAATATGACGCGGCCGCTGCTGACGTCATAGTATGCACCGGCCAGGAAGATAACATGGCCGCGTCCATAACTGAAGAAAGATGAAGAGCCGCGGAAAGAAAGAAGACGGGACACGTAGACATCGGGGACATCGGGGAGCTGCACCGACATCGGAGAGTGAGTCTATAAGTTTATTTTTTTAAGTGGGTTTTGTAATAGACTCGTGTATAAGCCAAGGGGACGTTTTTCAGCACATTTTTTGTGCTGAAAAACTTGGCTTATACACAAGTATATACGGTACATTTTTGGGCGAGTAGTGGCCGGTGGACGATGTCGGGCAGTCAGCGGCCGTTACACGAGGTCTTTAGCAGCTGGCCAATGAGGTGGAAGGGTGCAAAAGAGGTTGGATGGCAATGGGAGGTGGATCAGGGGGGGAACTGTGATTTGTTGCCATGGGCAACTAGAAATATTCTGACTTTCAGACAGCTTGATAAATCTGCCCCATTGTGAGCTAATCACTCACTTCTAAATGTATTCTACATGTCCGCTGATGCCAGCAATCCAATTCACTTTCAAGTGCTGTCAATGTATATGATGTCAACCAAAAAGGAGAAAAAAGAGGAATGCGTAAAATGGACTGAAAATGAGACAACAAACTTTATTACAAGTCACCTAAGCGTGACGATACGCGTGCGGTCTCTTTGCCTCCCCGACTCACAACCTCTGCCTTGCTGCCCTGCAGACTTCATTTCCTGACTCATACTTCATTTTTTTGGCATTCCCTATTCAGACTGGGTAGCAAACTACTACTGGTGACTCTCTACTGTGCTTAAGTGTTGCTCTATCTTTACATATTGTAGCATGTAGGATTCCTTGTTGTATTATATATTTTGTTTGCAGTTTTTGGGTCATCCTGCTGGTTATTTTGGCTGTGAGGTTGTAGGGCTACAGGGCCTATGCATGCCTCTTGGCCCTGGGTCTTTTTCTGTACACCTTGTGGTGTATTTTAGATGGTTTTATCTTTTCCCTCATTTTGTGTTGTGTTATTTATTTGTAATAAAGTTTATTGTTTCATTTTCAGTCCATTTTACGCATTCCTCTTTTTTCTCCTTTTTGGTACGTTTTGGATGCGTGGGCTATATACTATAGGGCAGTGCCTGTCTTACTGTTGTTTTTTAATGTATGTGATTTCATTACTGATTACTGTGATGTCAGACAGAACTGGAAGCACTGGAGATCAAAAAGCCATCATTAGTAAAAGGGGGGACTCTGCTGAGAGGTGAGTTGTAAAGCACACACTGGACAGTGACCAGAGCACCCCAACAAACAAATAACACAAAGGGAAAGTCAACAATCCAGATCAAATCATAGATAACATATAAAATATAAAATCATATATACAGAAGAATAGTCAAGAACGTAAGCCAATTATTTAAAAAATTATTTGAAAAAAACAGACATACATACATATAGCAAGTAAAACACAGACAACAAAGCTAACAAGACAGAGCACTAAAAGCGAGAGAGTGATAGCCCTTGCTGCTTCAGAGCAAGGACAGCAGAGAACCAGTAGTCAAGCCAATAGAGCATTATTCAGACACTGAGCCAGATAGAAGAACCAGATAGAATTCAGCCTCTTTTCAACCTGACAGTACAAACTGCCAACTCAAGCCTGACCCAAACATAGATAATACATGAGTATTAAATGTTTCAATGAAAATGTATCATTTCCTCCAATGTATCCGTACATAGCACTTACCTATCCAGAAAAGAGGGAGCATAACCACAAGTCTGAGCCCCGCACTGCTGGGCTTTATGTGCCTCATCCTGACACTGAGATGATCCCTTGTAGATTATGTGCAGATTGTAGAGTCTATGGAGGTATCAGATCTCACTTTGTGTCTATCCTGTTCTTCTGTAAGAGTAAAGTTATATATATATATATATATATATATATATATATATATATACATACACACACTCTCACATGTAAATGGCTATATATACAGTATAAACAGACACATGTATATAAATGCATATAAACGCACACATATGTACATATATGTAAGCCATCACTTCTATTAACTTACATTTGTGGGTGGGTAGCGGCCGGCGGACAAGGTCCTCAGTGGCTGGCTGATGAGGTGTAAGGGCCACAGCTATCGGAAAAGAGGCTGGATGGCAATGGGAGGTGGATCAGGGGGTTGGTTGAGGTAGGTGAGTGGCTGAGGTGGCTGGTTGAGGAGGGTGGTCTCGGAGGGGCCTCGTTGTAATAAAGGGGGATGGGCTCGGGGGCATGACACATCTAACACTGCGGGCCCCGCAGCAGCCATAGCAGTGGTTACACCACTGGAAAAATTTCTATTCAGAGAAATTTTTTAAATTAATTTCTATGTTGTACATTCATAACGCAGCGACAATTTAGATAAACAATTGTTTATTGTTTAGGAGCCCATGTGTAAGTCATGTGCTAGTTTGTATGAAGTTGCTGACTATGTGACAATTATGTGTTTCAGTGCCAAATTTAATTTACCAGAATTCTATTAAAATTACACCCAAAAATTGTCTAAAATGCCTTCTGCCACATTATTTAAGTGTTATAGACTGCTCAGACACTTTGAGTAATATGATATAAGGAAGTCTTTGGAAAGGGGGCGTGGCTTCATAAGGAAAAGTCCTTGCATCAAATATGATAGAAATGCTCTTAACTGGCATCAACTAGACCAATTTATAGTTTATGGAAAGTATGACAAGGACAGTCTCTTACTAAATCCGATTAATCATACAGCATTAGACCATCGATACATCTCCTCAAATTTTTCTTATGTATTTAGCAGAAAACTGTGATTAATACTATTATAAATCTCCTGCAAACATCTCCATAACTCAGACTTCCTATTTAACTGGACTTTATAAAAATCAGGCTTCCGCTTGTCACCACTAGGTGGAGCTGAGTGCATGTGAAATGATACAGTTATCGTATACGTCAAAGAGTTTTACAATTTATATTGTAAATTTAAAAAAAAAAAACATATTTATCTCACTGGAAGACTGCCCTCAGTTTCATCAGTGATGACTGAAGTGATGACATCACACACATTGTGAGCTAATCACTCACTTCTGAATATACTCTACATGTCCGCTGATGCCAATAATCCAATCCACTCTCAAGTGCTGTCAATGTATGTGATGTCATTACTGATTACTGTGATGTCAGACAGAACTGGAAGCACTGGAGATCAAAAAACCATCATTAGTAAAAGGGGGGACTCTGCTGAGAGGTGAGTTGTAAAGCGCACACTGGACTCGGGTAAAACACACAGGACAGTGACCAGAGCACCCCAACAAACAAATAACACAATGGGAAAGTCAACAATCCAGGTCATATCATAGATAACATATAAAATATAGAATCGTATATACAGAAGAATAGTCAAGAACGTAAGCCAATTATTTAAAAAATTATTTTAAAAAAACTGACATACATACATATAGCAAGTAAAACACAGACAACAAGGCTAACAAGACAGAGCACTAAAAGCAAGAGAGTGATAGCCCTTGCTGCTTCAGAGCAAGGACTGCAGAGAAACAGTAGTCAAGCCAATAGAGCTTTGTTCAGACACTGAGCCAGATAGAAGAACCAGATAGAATTCAGCCTCTTTTCAACCTGACAGCACAAACTGATAACCCAAGCCTGACCCAAACATAGATGTGACATGAGTATATATGGTTTTTATTTATTCTTTAGCAAAATTGCTAGTGTTATTAAAAACCCTACCTCCATCGACACCATTACCTGTAAAAAGCCCAATGAATCTCAGCTTCCAGAAATGTGACTAAGTATTAAAAACACTTATTCTTGAATGTTTCAATAAAAACGTATTATTTCCTCCAATGTATCAGTACATAGCACTTACCTATCCAGAAAAGAGGGAGCATAACCACAAGTCTGACCCCCGCACTGCTGGGCTTTATGTGCCTCATCCTGACACTGAGATGATCCCTTGTAGATTATGTGCAGATTGTAGAGTCTATGGAGGGATCAGATCTCACTTTGTGTCTATCCTGTTCTTCTGTAAGAGTAAAGTACAAGGCAAATTACTCACATCATTAATGAGATGGTGATAATTATTATAACATAATATTACAGGATTCTCAGCTTCGTCTCTTTTGCCTGGATTGATGCTCCACACTAATCAGATGTGATGCATACAATGGGCGAGATGTATCAGAAATTGTACACCAGTTTTCTGATGTTCAAGTCCTGAAATAATCGCAATTATGGGCAAACCCAGTGAAGGGGAATAAGGGGAGTGCAGGTGGGGGCAGAGTGGGGCAGAGTGGGACGCATCTGCCCCTGCACCTGTGCACTTGCAATAATTTGTGACCATTCAACCTAGTAGGATCTTGAATAAGACCTGGCATAGAAATATATACGCTGCACAGCCTGGCCGCCGTATACATCAGGAGGCTGGAGCTGGCACAGTAGTGTGGCCGTATGATAACTGTCCCCCTTAGATCTTCATTGACAAGGGGAAGCAGCAGGATTCAACGCTCTACATTTATCAGGGCTTCTATGCCAGAAAACTGTCGGAGAAGCCGCAAAATAATCGAAAATGTCTGGCAAACCACCAGCACTTGCAATTATTTGCCCATTTATGCCAAGGGGTCGTAGAGAGATTGGGCGATGTTGCTTCACAAAAGCAGTGGCATGCCAAATTTCAATAGTAAAATTTGGCACGCTGTTGAATATTTCTACGTCATGTGGTACCAGGTGTAGAAACACTGCGCAGCCCTGCTGATACAATGGGGCTCATTTACTTACCCGTTCCGGAGGAGTTCCCGAAAGTGTATTGTCCTACGACAATGCACTGTGCCGCGATTGAATAAGATTGTGCACCCGATTTCCTGATTATGACGCTTCCCCGATCAGGTCTTCCGGAGTTCACCTTCTTCTTTCTGGTGCATGTAAGTGCATTGTCTTGCGACACAATTTTAAAGTTAAATCCCGTGCTCAGTCCGACATATACACTCACCGGCCACTTTATTAGGTACACCATGCTAGTAACGGGTTGGACCCCCTTTTGCCTTCAGAACTGCCTCAATTCTTCGTGGCATAGATACAACAAGGTGCTGGAAGCTCCTCAGAGATTTTGGTCCATATTGACATGATGGCATCACACAGTTGCCGCAGATTTGTCGGCTGCACATCCATGATGCGAATCTCCCGTTCCACCACATCCCAAAGATGCTCTATTGGATTGAGATCTGGTGACTGTGGAGGCCATTTGTGTCCAGTGACCTCATTGTCATGTTCAAGAAACCAGTCTGAGATGCTTCCAGCTTTATGACATGGCGCATTATCCTGCTGAAAGTAGCCATCAGATGTTACAGGGGACATTGTGCTCATAAAGGGATGGACATGGTCAGCAACAATACTCAGGTAGGCTGTGGCGTTGTACCAAGGGGCCCAAAGAGTGCCAAGAAAATATTCCCCACACCATGACACCACCACCACCAGCCTGACCCGTTAATACAAGGCAGGATGGATCCATGCTTTCTTGTTGTTGACGCCAAATTCTGACCCTACCATCCGAATGTCGCAGCAGAAATCGAGACTGGGCAGCGGCTAGTCTAATCCCGGGTCACCTGATGCTTGCCAGCCAACCACTGCTATCCCCGACGTGTCAGGGTACCGTCATGCTGGGTGGAGTGCAGAGTCTCCTTGTCTTGTGATTGGGCTCTGTTTTCTGGTCCTGCCAAAAAGCAAAAAGGCCGAAGATGCCATTTTCTGGAGCTGGCGGAATACTCGTGGCCGCACGATTCAGTTGCGAGTACATCTAATGCTTGAACGAGTTGTTCCCTCTTCCTCTAATTCATGACCTAAGTTCCGTTGACTATACATAGTTTTCTTTCTCATGGAATGATAGCAGAGGGCCTCTCTTGTTGTGTTGCTCCAGTGTGGGTCCAGCAGGATTGTGTATATGTTGGTAGTGCTTGATAAAACAACTAGAGATGAGCGAGCACTAAAATGCTCGGGTACTCGTTATTCGAGACGACTTTGCTTCCGATTGCTCGAGTGCTCGTGGAAACTTCCCGTGACATACTACCGTATGCTGCCGCCCTGTTTCATCTGATCACTTGATTCACACCGCCGTGACCACATCTTCTCGCGAGCCATTGCTTGTCTCACACTGCTCTACGGGACCCCAGGCTCCATAAACCGAAAAAACACAGGCGTGACAGCATGCGTCCGCTGAGCACAACCGTGGTGAACCCGATCAATCCGAAAGCACTGGTGCTGCAGGCGCCACCACACGCCGCACCAGAGCATCCGCGCTCTCTGTGCGTTAATCCGTGAGTGACAGCGTCTAGTGAACCCTATGTTGCCGCCAGCCATAGACTTGTGACAGCAAGCTGCGAGCACACTGCAGACACGGCCATGAGTCGTAGGGGGGTGCATGTCATCACATATGGAGCCACACTCTTATCCAAACACACACATGTCACTGTGGGGGGGATCCACGAGATGACCACAACGGGAGAAATGAAGATAGGTATAAAAAGTCGAGGAACCGTTTAAAAGGAACACCCAGCTGTCCTGGGGTTCACACTGTTGGTGGACACCCGGTGGGGGTGGGCGTAAACAAAAACACACAAGTAAGGGCGACAAGAAGGGGGGGGGGGGCGGGCGTAAGTACGATCATGAGAGCACACTGTACGCACACAAACTGGAAGCCGGGCGACGCTACGGACGGCGCGTAGGTGTAGCCTCTCTGACTTGCAAGCTAGTCCCAACCTTAAAATGAGACACACAGGATTTCAAACCAATGGGTAGCAAAAGAACCAAAGGAGGTGAGCAAGAAGCGCTCAATAATATCGTTACATGATAAATGTTTGGCCAGTATATTTTGTGTGATTACACAGCAGGGGTGGCGACAAAGTTAACATGGAAGCCATGAAACAATCCAAATTCTGCCTGACACAGCTCGTTTGATAAGGGGACCATGTATGGAGCAGTGAACTAGTAGTAGATTAAAGTGCTGCAGTTAAATACGTTAGTTGTTTCTTGGCATGGAGCTGGCGCTCCGCTGCCAGGCGAGCTTTCGCCATCCAAGCCCCTGTCTCTAGGCTACTCCCCAAACAGCACTTCTAAGAACCTTTTGTATAAGATCAAGTGTAGTACGTTCTTATAAGTTTAGATATGGCGGGTGAGGGAATGTAAACAATGCGCAAAGCGCTGAATAATATCCGTAAATGTAAAAGTTTGCCAGTATATTTTTGTGGATTACACACAGGGGTGGCGACAAGTTAATACAAGTTTTGTGTGGAAGCCTGAAAACAACCCAAAATTCTGCCTGACCAGCAACGTTTGATAAGGGGACCATGTATGGAGGCAGTGAACTAGTAGTAGATTAGGTTCTGGCGCATTTAAAACTATGTTGTTGTTTCTTGGCATGGAGCTGAGCGCTCCGCTGCCAGGCAGCTTTCGCCATCCAAGCCCCTGCTCTAGGCTACTCCCCAAACACACTTCTAAGAACCTTTTTATAAGATTAAGTGTAGTAGCGTTCTTATAAGTTTAGGATATGCGGGTGAGGGGAATGTAACAGATGCGCAAGAAGCGCTGAAATAATATCCGTAAATGTAAAAGTTTGCCAGTGTATTTTGTGGATAACACAGCTGGGTGGCGACAAAGTTAACAACTTTGATGTGGAATCCCTGAAAACAACCCAATTTCGGCCTGACAAACCTCGTTGATAAAGGTACGATTTGGAGGCAGCTATATGGACGAACTTTGGAGGTAGCATCGGAGACAACGTTGTGGAGGCCTGCTATGGAGACAATTCAATTTGGATAGTGCCTGTATTGGCAGTCCAAAAATTTTCAAACCAGAGGAGCAGGTAGGTGCTCCTCCAGAAAATGGAATAATTGAGTGCCTTATGTGGCGTCCAAAAAAGTTTTTAATGCCGTGACATAGGCTGTCCCTCAGAAAAATGGATAGATTGAGTGCACTGATGTGACGTAGTCCAAAAAGTTTTTACACAACCGAGAGGTAGGTCGGCCCTTCCAGAAAAATGGAATAGTTTGATGCCTGTATGTGGCAGTCCAAAAAAGTTTTTAAACCAGGGAGCAGGTAGGTGGCCCTGCCAGAAAAATGGAAATAGGATTGAGTGCCTGTATGTGGCAGTTCCAAAAAATTTTTCAAACCAAGAGCAGGTAGTGGAGCTCCAGAAAATTGAATAGATATTGAGTGACCTGTATGTGGCCTCCCCAAAATGTTTAAAACAGAGGCCCGGGTCGTGGCCCTCGCAAAAAATTAAATGCATAAAGTACCATAGGTAGAAGCCCAGTGGCCCTGTCAAAAATAGCCAGTTTCCTCTGCTTTACTGTGACAAAGAGCAGGAGAAGGGAGAAAAGAGGAGGAGGAGGAGTGGATAATTATTCGTTTGAGCCCTTCACCTGCTGGAGATTGGAAATTAGGAGAATCCATGCTTTAATTCATCTTGATAAGCGTCAAGCCTGTCAGCGCTGTCATCACAGGCGTGTACGCTTTATTCGGTGATGATGCCACCAACTGACTGAAACCCGCTCGGGACAAGACGCTACGCGGGCAGGCAAGAACCTCCAAGGCGTACAGCGCCAGTTTCGTGCCACATGTCCAGCTTTGAACCCATTAGTTGTAGGAGCTGTGTGATCATTTTAGGACTGGTATGGTCAGCTACGTACTCCCTCACCATCTTTCTGTAAAGATCAGCCCTTACTCTGCCGAGACTGGGGACAGTTGACAGTGTCTTGCCGGGGTGACATAAAGCTGGCAAAAGCCTTGTAAGCGTACCCTTGCCAGTGCTGGACAATCCTGCCTGCGTCGCCTACTCTCCCTCGCTACTTGTCCCGCAGAACTACGCACTCTGCCGCTAGCGCTGTCAGAAGGAAATACTGTTTCAGCTTGTGCACCATGGCCTGCTGGTATTCATGCATTCTCACCCTCCTTTCCCTCTCAGGGATGAGAGTGGAAAGATTTTGCTTGTACCGTGGGTCCAGTGAGAGTGAACACCCATTAATCGGTGCTGGAATAAATCTTTGAACGCTAGGGTCACGGTAAGGCAGCCTAGCATGAATCTGCCATATGCCGCCAGATTCCAAACGCGTAAGAATTCGCTTCCCCTCACTGGCCTGACTGTCCATTTCCTCCTCCTCCAACTCCTCCAATTCCTCTTCTTCTGCCCATACACGCTCAACAGTGAGGATCAACATGGTCCCCTCTTGTGTCTCGCCAACATTCTCCCTCCTTCCTCCTCATCTCCTCCACCTCCTCCGATATGCGCTGAGAAACACCTAAGGGTGCTTTGGCTATCAACAAGGAATCTTCTTCCCGTCTCTTTGTGAGAGCGCAAACTTGCCGACTTCATGCTGACCAAGGAGTTTTTCAACAGCCAATCAGCAGCGGGATGGTGAGCTGATGATGGCGGCATCGCCACTGACCACTGTGTTGACTCCTCAAAGTTACTCAGCACCTGACAGATCTCAAACTCCACGTCCCTCCTCATTGTAGACTTGAGGAAGCTGACTGACCTGACTACCAGTTCTGGTGGAAGTTGACATCTGGCAGTCTACATCGCTTCGGCGCTGCTGGTAAACTCTGGATACATGGTCAGTGTTGAATTCCACCTCGTGGGCATGTCGCACATCGTCGTAGCGGGGCATTGGAGGCGGCGCTGCGCTGGCCCTGAGAGTGGGCAGTCCTGTGCTGGACTTCCTGAAATGCGCACAGATGCGGCGCACCTTTCGTGAGCAAATCATACAGATGGAGATGTCTTGAGGAAACCGTGACTATCAGTTTAACACATGGCGCAGGCTGGCCATGTTCAGTCTCCGGTTGCAGAGCCGCCAGCCAGGTTACGGCCGTTGTCACACAATCCCCATGCCATGGCTTCAGTGTTCAGCGTGCCACCACAGATCATCTGCGCCGTGATGCCCTGTAATTGGGCGTGGTGGCCTTTTAATATCGCCTAGGCCTCAGCCAGTTTCAGCACCGCCTGCTGTCCGCTTAGGCGACGGCCAACTGCTGCTGTGCCTAAGCTACCAAACTGATGGCGCCATGCCCACGGATGGTCGTTCGGAGAGGAGGGAGGAGGGTGTGAGGAGGAGAGAGGCATATAGAGCCTCAACCTGGACCGGGTATGCCCGCAATCCCGGGCGTCGGCAGTATATGAACCATTTACGGAAAAAGGAGACTGGTTAGCACACCCAATCCAATATAAGCTGGCCTTGTGTTACCATATCTGTACATGAAACTAGAAGAAAAGCGATACACATTCAAGCGCAAATACATGAAACAACGAAATTATCCCCAATTATCTTTTTAGTAATATGACGGACGAAACACCCATGCACAAACTCGATAAGCATTAAAACACCAAATATACAACAAATGACGAGCATTGGAGACTCGGTCTGGACTCAATCCAGCACATAACCTCCAATCTAGACACAAGGTATTGCCTTTATACTCTGCCCATAATGAAAATCTCAATTAATATAACATTATAATGCCAAACACTGGTAATGGATGTGGGCAGCCAGCAGCCCCCAAGTATCCTAAGTAGAATCAACACCTCTAAAGTGCAAGTGCTAGCAGCGCATGACAACTGAATCTGACCCTGCTAGTGGGTAGAGAGTAAACCACTGAAAAAAGGTGACGAATAACCTGTAAAAAGTCGCTAGGCTCAATATAATATCAATAAGGAATCTTACAGGGTAGGCCTGTGAGGAAGAGGAGGCCTCCTGAAATGAATGAGGGCACTCCTGAAAAGTACCCGTCACGCCTTCCTCATTCCAAGCTCCATTCACTTTCGGAGTGGCCTCTCTTTTCACCTCACAGGCTGTAAGATTACTCTATCTGATTATTATTTGCACCTAGCACTTTTACATGTTTTCTCACCTTTTTTCTAGCGTTGTTTACTCTCTACCCCTAGCAGGGTAATCATTATGTTCATGCTGGTAGCACTTGCACTTTAGAGTTGTTGATTCTTACTCTAGTATTACTTGGGGGCTGCTGGCATGCCCATCATCCTTACCAGCTGTTTGGACATTATATGTTATACTTAAATTGAGATTTTCTCTATTGGGGCAGAGGTATAATAGGCAATACCTTGTTGTCTAGACTTGGGTATCTTTGGATGATCCAGACCGAGATCTCCACTCGGTCATTTTTGTATAATTTGTTTTTAAATGCTTTTAGATGTTTGTCATGTGTTTTGTGTCCGTCATTTATAGTATAATACTTATATTGTTGTGATTGACATTTCGTTTTTTTCATGTTCTTGGCCTGATTGTGTCGCTTTTCTCTCTGTTTTTTCAGGCATTAATATGACCAGACCGGCGGTACACTCGGTCCCAGCCTCCTCCAAGTTAACCCATTGCCCGTCATGAGATATATAGTGGCCCTGCCCGGCAGCACTCGTCCACGTGTCGGTCAGGTGGACCTTGTCAAAAACGAAAGCGCGTTTGGTCCAGAGCACGATTATGTTGTCTGACACTGCCTTGGTGCAGGGCTGGGACCGCACACGGGAAAAGTAAGTGGCGGCTGGGGACCGAATACCGGGACTGCGGCGCCGCCATGAGCTGCGAAAAGGCCTCGGTCTCTACTAGCCTATAGGCACCATCTCCAGGCCTTAGCAATTCTTGGAATTGCACATTAAGGGCTTTGGGCGTGCGAGTGGTTGCACTATATTGCGTTTCCGCTCCAATCGTCTGGTTAGGGAGCTGAACGCTGGTGGATGCTGTGTGAGGATCGTTGGGGCTCGACATGGGTTTTTGTGCAAGGGTCCTGTGGCAGGGGTGACATCATCTACACAGGGGGACTAAGGATGCAGTGTGTGTCACGGCCGGAGTGAACGCGCTTGTGTGCCACTGAGTGGGGTTTTAAGCATCATATGCCTGCCATACTGGTGGTAGTAAGCAACTAGTGGTGTGACAACCCCTGCTGATCCTGGTTTGTGCAAATTTGGCAAACCCACAGCCCGCCGTCGGTTCATCCTGGTGTTTCCTAAAGAACCTCCAATTCTAAAAATCTATCCCTCAGCCGCAGGACCCTCGCCACGTGGAGCTTCACTAGTTGCACATTTGGCGCTGATGCACCCCTGGCCCTGCCCTCTCCGTCTGCGCCCCACCACTGCCTTCTTCCCAACCTAAGTTTCTGGTCGAGGACGCTCCTCCGTCTCAGAAGCACTGTGTTCACCCCCGGTCATCAAACCAGCACCCGCTTGGTGTCGTCACCTCTCCTCTCCTCCGTCCCTCAGTCCTGTCCGCTCCCCCCTCGGCTTCCTGCCCCGCAACAAACTCCCCACTGTCTGACAACCGTGTCTCCCTCATCGTCGGACACCTCTTTACACCTTTCCACTACGTCAACAAGGTCAATCATCAACCCAAAACTGCGACTGGTGGAAAACTCTGGGGATCGGAAAATTGCTCATCATGCCCGGCAAGTGGTTTGTGACTGTGGAAGGGTCTCAAAAACAGTTTCCTCAGAGTAAATGCCGGTTCAAATGGCAATTTTTGCTGGAGGGGCCGACTGGGGGAGGAGGGTGAGGTGGCAGGCTCTGGAGAGTCCGATTTCGTGCACATGGGTGGACTGCGTGGAAGACTGACTGGTGGAACAATATGCTTCCGAAGCATTGTTTGGCAATCCACGACATACCTGTTCGCACTGTTTCTGTGCCTCACAGTCTCTATCCCCTAAAGTCCCAGTAACTTCAGACATGAACCTAGGAGGTAGCTCTGCGAGTCCGTTCCCCTGCTCCCTACAGGCAGTGTGTCTCACCCGCCCAGGACCACAGGCCTCTGACCCCTGCAGTGTTGACGCCCACGTCCCCCATGCCCTCGTCCTCTACCTCCTAGCCCACGGGTTAAACATTTTGAAAATGAGAGTTATACTTGATTTTTTTAGTTTACCTTTTTTTTTTTGTTGTTTCCTTTTTTTTGTTTTTTAGTTTTAAAACCAACGATGCTATCCTAAATCTATCTGCTTTTATAGCCTAGTATGAACGCACCTGCTAGCCAATGGATGACGCTGAGTTATGAAAAAAATAAAACGTAAAATAAAAAAGCCATGGCAGACTGTGGCCTAATTGAAATACAGACCACCGGACCCCTAATAAATTTTCCCACTTCGGTGCTTTGCGAGGATATTGCGTTCACTAACGCAAAAACAACGTCTGGTCGCAAGTCTCACTCCAAATTGCTCACATTTGCTAGTAGATGCACATGCCACAATACAGCCCACCGAATCAACCAGAAATCAAATAATGATAACGCTACTGTAGAGCGTTAAGTAAGCCGTTTGTATTCGTCCTATGGCTATTTTCTAGCCAGTTATTACACAACACCTACCTAAGGGCCAGTGAGTTGACGCTGATATGAAAAAAAACGTAAAATAAAAAGAAACTGGCAGACGTGCCTAATTCTACGCAAACCCCTAATAATTTTCCCACTTTGGTGTTTGAGGTGGATATGTGTGTCCTAAGAGCTAACCAAACGGTAGCAGTCCCCCTGCAAATTCCTCCCAATATGGTACTTTAGCTGCACACTGTGCCAGCAAGCCCACCACAAGCAAATAAAAAAAAAAGTATAACGTTATTGTAGCCCTAAGAGGGCTTTGGGTTTTGTTGTAGAATCACTCCTGCCTAACACTATAAGTTGAACAACCCTAACCAAAACGCTTTCTTTCCCCGACCAGCAGTCAGCTCTGCTCCCTAAGCGGCATCTCAGACACAGAATATCCGAGCACGCGGGCAAGGGGCTAGTCCTATATTCCAGGGTACCTGATCTGCCAGCCAACACTGCTATCGCGTGTGAAGGGTACCACTTCTGCTGGGTGGAGTGCAGAGCTCCTGGCTTGTATTGGCCTGTTCTGCCGCTCAAATCAAAACGCGCGCATTTTTGCCTCACTGGGTGGCGAAATACACTTCGCTGGCACGAGCAGTTTCAGTACTCTAATGCCGAACGAGCATCAAGCTCGCAGTATGTGCCTCTCGATCATCTAATTCGGTGCTATACCTTTTTTTTTTCAAAGAACAGGGGCCTTCTGTGTTGCCATGCATTGTTTGTTCGGATGCGTTTCTTTATTCGGCTTTATATGAGGTGGAAGATAATTGCCTGTCTGACCTATAGGGACATTTTATTTTTTTTCCTCCTTTCTCTGTAACACAGTGGGGTTGAACTTCTTACTTATGTTACTTTCTTTCTATCTTAATTATTATAGAGCTGCAAATAATTTTAGATCTTATTTGTCTAAAAATAATAATAAAACTTGCTTTTTTAATATACGATTCCTGCGAGAGTTGATACTCAATATCTCACAGCTACATACTCCTGTAGTTCTAGTTTTTTATTAACGTACGTATATATACTGTACCCAGCGCCGACCTCTTTCTGAGACAAACTCAGTTACACGATGGATTTAAAATGTTGTTTTCATAATAGAATCAATATACATAAAAGAGACTTTATACTGACCTAGTGATAATTCTAACGATCATTGGACTCAATCAGCATTAAATCGGGCGTTGAATAGGGTCGTAGAGCGTTTGATGACCGCTGTAATGTCAAAGTGAAATGTCCAATATCTCAGCACTATCATACACTCCTGTAGCTCAGCCGCCCTCCTTTATAGAAAGACACCGGAAGAATGGAAAATACGTTTCTGCAATAAATCAGGAAATACTAAAAGAACTTCTGCTGAGGTAACGACGAAGGATCAGCGGAGAGCAACCTGTGGAGTATTGACCAGGGATTGTAGCTGTGGAATAGATGATGTATACTGAACCAGCGCTTAATCCACCTGAGGCTATAGATATAGAGGTACTAGGCTGTTACTTTTGCACACCCGCTCACTCACTCAGTCCCAACTTGGAGCTCCTGCACATCCCTATCTCCCCCACTGATGTCAGCTAATACACTGTGACTTGTCTGTGCTGCTCACACTCCTCAGCTCTCAGCCCCCACCTTTGTGCTCCTGTACACTCCTCCCTCCTGATCCTCACAGAGCTTACAGGTGACATCAGTGGTGAGGTGACATCAGTTGGGGAGGGAGGAGCTGTACAGGACACAAAGGTGGGCTGAGAGCTGAGGGTTGCAGTTTGGCACAGTTGTTTTTTTAAATACATGCAAACCAGAGCCAATCTCTGGACTCTCTGTGGAGGTAAGTTACACCACACAATTATATAATGCAAATGCTTAGAGAAGGCAGAAGGACATATTCACACTGCGGTGTGATGGCTCTCGCGTAACCTGTCTTTAGTGAAATGAGGTCCCTGGTGAAAGTTTCCCTTTAACGCCCTCAATCAGTCAACACCGTTACGCCATTGAACTGCCCTGCTTTATTTTCTCTGATACAAATAGATACAAACCACGATTTTTGTTTCAGCTCTTTTTTAAATACCCACTTGGTGTCATTGTGATTTGGTTCATAAATGGACATCCAGCTCCCCGTGTTTGGCTGGGGGTGCAGTGGTTACACAAGAGATAATGTAGATGCCAGACACTTGGTAAGATATGTGGTGACACAACACGACAGAAATACACACTCACAGGCCGACCGCGTTCTTGAGAAGAACATATTTCCTTAATTAGACTTCCTGTTTTTACAAACTTGAGGATCTATGAGGAGATAATACTGATAACTCTTCTTCTTCATCATGAGGTCATCAGGGGGGCGATGTGTTAGTGGCCGGTCTCCACAGTTTATTACATTTCTTAAATTTCACCAATTTTTTTGCCATTTTACAAAACAAATAAAATTAGGATATCAAAAGAACCCAGCTCATCCGCAAAAAAAAAACACATCTTACGCAGGTCCACAACAACGTGATCCAGTGTTGGACTTCTTTTGCATATCATGTTTACAAACTCAAATCTACACCATCAAAATCAAGTGTGATACAGTAGGGCCACTTACTCATAGACCCATAAATCAATTGTAAAATTATTATCTTTGGGCCTTCCTTCCTTATAAAATCAACTTTTCAAATTATGCAATGAGTCTGAAGCTCTTTGGGATCCACCAGAGCCCCTCATGCGCAGATTTACAGGCTGTTACCACACTTCTTCCAAACTCTGGGACCTTGATTTCGAAGTGAATGCAACTTTTCTTTCATCTGGAAATAGACCTTGGCACGACAAAAGTCCAGTTCTTTTTCTCCTGGGCCTCATTGGATGCTGCTGGAATTATCTATTGGTCAGGAGTGGATACCACATGGAATATATCACTTGTAGCCCATGTCCTGGAGTATACATTACACTACCCTCCCTTAATTACACATGAATTACACATGGGCCAATATCCTGTTACGTCAGTGTATGGGTGGCTCATGTGACTCCAGCAGCGTCCACTTTCTTCTTAACAATCCTATCAAGGCTGAAGTTATCCCGGTTGCTTGTGCGCTTTTCCTTCAACTCAACTTTCCATTAATATGTGCTTTGATACAACCCTCTGTAAACAGCTTCTTCAGCAATGACTTGTTATGGCTTCTCCTCCTTGTGCATGGGTGTCAGTGACTGCCTTCTGGACATCTGTCAAGTCAGAAGCCTTAAGCATTAAGTGATGTCTGTGCCCGAGTGCAGCCCAGATGTGCAGTACATGTAATGCTGATATATATTTATTTGGTTATTTACTGCTGATATATATGATGTGGTTATTTAATGCTGATTATATATTGATGTGGTTATTTACTGCTGATATATTGATGTGGGTATTTACTGCTGATATATATAATGTGGTATTTACTGCTGATATAATATATTTTGGTATATTTACTGCTGATATATATTGATGTGGGTATTTTACATGCTGATATATATTAATGTGGTTATTACTGCTGATATATATATTGATGTGGGTATTTACTGCTGATATATATTGTTGTGGGTATTACTGCTGATATTATTAATGTGGTTATTTACTGCTGATATATATATTGATGTGGGTATTACTGCTGATTTATGTGTTCAACACACCAGAAAAAAAACGCTCACAGCACAATTATTAAGGTAAAAACAAAAGGCGTAGGAAAAGTTTCAACTGCATACAGTGGAAATACAATGATGCAGTGGCATTTTAGAAACCCTTGACAGCAGTTTGCAGCATCCACTGGATGGGAATACCGACAATAAGGTAAAAGTAAGCCAGAAATGTAAGGACACGCTACTTGGATCCGATAGGAAACATTTATTTCCAAGGGTGTAGAAAAATGGACAGGAGTTTCAGGGGCGAACAGCTACTAAACCATGTAAGTCTAAGATGTAATATTGTATCAGGCGAAAATAAACATGAGGTTAAGGTCATCCACGTACTTTGGGAGAGCAGATATATATTTTTATAAATATCAGGATAAATAAAAGAAAGTTATTAGCTTTTTTAGCTTGATTTTATGTCCATAAAAATATTATTTTTATGTTAATGTACATTTTATTTATCCTGATTTTTATGGTATAATATATATGCTATATCTATGTCCTTTTACTTGATGTATTCATAGGTTTTTTTTAGCTCCCAGTGATCATGGAGGGGCTTGAGAGTGGACATGGCTGGCGGCAGAGTGGCTCGCACACCTGGCACGTGGAGCCTGGCGTTAAAATTGTAATAATGTCACAGCTCATCACCGAATACAGAAGGGGATCAGGTCCAAGCGCCAGCACTGGGCGTATCCGGGCAAGTGCTGGGACCAGGAGCTACTGGGGGCCCACATAAGGTTGTACATAAGGAGTCCATTGGGGTGAGGAGGCTGTATCTAATCAATCCATAGGGTGTTGAGAGGGCTGTATATAACATAACCATGAGGGGGCTGTATAATATATAACTAGGAGGTGCTGTTTGGGTTGAATAAACTAGGAAATATTTTTAGGGAACAGGAGACTGTTTGGTTTAGTTAATTTTTATGCCTCCACAGGAGTTCACTGTAAGGGGCCCCTGAGGCGCTGTCATCCAGGGCCTACTGATACCTGGGACAACCCTAGAGGATGTATCAGGTGGCACCGGAGCTGAGGGGGGGGGGGGTAATCACAGCCGGTGCCAAAAGTAAAAGATAAGTCTCCCCCATGACTTTAATGAGACAACACAAGATCATAAACCTGTTATGTGAACAAGCCTCTAACAAGCCGCGTCAAACTGTGATAGTTCTCTAATTTGTCTTCCTGTGATGTGTCCATGCGCTCACGTAATCTCTGGTTTGGTTAAGGCTCTCAGATTCTCAAGAAACCTATTTAAAACTACAGATAATGAAAAAAAAAAACTCTGACAGGCGATAATTTTACATCAACGGGAATTGAGAGACAAGTAGAAGAGCACAACCCATGTGATATCACAGCAGAGCTCAGAGCCAGGAGGAAGGTAGAGATGAGGAAACGGTAGCGAGCATAGCTGATGTACTGGAATTAGGAGAATTTTGGAATGTGTGTACTGTATGGGTTGGATACACTGTGTATATTTGGGAATACTGTTCATGTGTGTTCAGAGGTGGTCTGTGTTTTATAGTGTCTGTTTGTTATTGGGTTTACATAATCTGTGTGCTATGGAGTGTGGAGCTCCTCTATGGAATGGAGGTGCCTGTGTGTTATGGAGTTGGGTGTTTTGTTTATATAGGGTTGGCGGTCCTGTATGTTAGGGGTTGGGTCTGTATCTGTAGGGTTATGTTAGGGTGCAGTTCTGCATGATTGGGTGGAGTGCCTGCATATGTGTAGGATTATTTTATGGGGTTGGAGGTCTTGTATAAGTAGGGTGTTGTTATAGGGTTGGAGGTCGTAGGCTAGGGATTTGGAGGTCCTGTACTTTATGGCGTTAGGTTCTGTATGTTATGGTGTTGGAGTCCTGTATGCTAGGAGTTGGGGTCCTGTCTGTTATGGCATTGGAGGTTCTGATGTCATGGGTTGGAGGTCCGATAGCTAGGGAGTTGGAGGTCTTTGTATGTTATGGCGTTGGATTTCTGAGGTTGGGTTTGGAGGTGCCTATATGCTAGGGATTTGGAGGTCCTGTATGCTGTCTGGGGTTGGAGGGTCGTATGCTATTGTTGGAGTTTGTATGTTATGGGTGGATCCTGTATCTATGAGGTCGAGGTCTGTATGTTATGGTGTGAGTCCTGTTGTTTATTGGTGGAGGTTTGTGTGTTATATGGGGTTGGAGGTCCTATATGCTAGGAGTGGAGGTCCTGATGTAGGGCGTTGGAGATTCTGATGATGGTTGGGTCTATTGGGAAGTTGGTCTGCATGTTATGGGGTTTGGAGGTCTCCTGTATGTTGTTGGTTTGGAGGTTTTGTGTGTATGGGGTTGAGTCCTGTATGTTATGGAGTTGGAGGTTCTGTATGTTATGGTTGGAGGTCCTGTATGTGTATTGGTGTTGGTGGGTTTTGGTGTGTTATGGGGTTGGCGGTCCTGTGCTATGGAGTTGGAGGTTCTGTATGTTATTGGGGGTTGGAGGTTCGTGTGTTATGAGGTTGGAGTTCATGTACGCTATGGAGTTGGAGGTCCTGTATGTTATGGGGTTGGAGGTCCTGTATGTTATTGGTTTGGAGGTTTTGTGTGTTATGGGGTTGGAGGTCCTGTATGTTATGGAGTTGGAGGTTCTGTATGTTATTGGGTTGGAGGTTCTGTGTGTTATGAGGTTGGAGTTCATGTACGCTATGGAGTTGGAGGTCCTGTATGTTATAGGGTTGGAGGTCCTGTATGTTATTGGGTTGGAGGTCCTATATGTAATGGGTTGGAGGTCCTGTATGTTATGGGGTTTGAGTTCTTGTGTGCTATAAGACTGAAAGACTCCTTTCCTCATCTATTTGGCACAAGGCACAGAGTGGGAATCAGTTGGTCCTGTTTTTCCCTGTTGCACTGTAGCCCACTGACTTTCATTGGGATCTGCCCCTGCGCTGGAGCCGAGCTGCCTCCTCTTCTCTGTCCTTGTGTTTGGACTGCACCAAGAACCTGATTAGACTCGTCTACCGACACAACATGGTGACTGCTTGTAGTTCAAAATTGTGTCCTTTCGGTTGGAAAAAAAATTACAATATATAAGATAATAAAAAGGAAGCAAAGGGATTGTCACGGGAAGTGCTTTGTAGATTACAATACAGACAGCTATTAAAGCATGATAAAATTAGCATAATGGGGCATTCACAACATCTTTGGCTTGTTTGTGTGAATACGTACTAAATTTTTGCATGCTTATACCACTCACTTCAGTTTTGACAAGTAAGAGGTGAGTGGCATGGTCAGCCTATGTAGCCAAATTAATCAATAACATATTAAGAAATTACAAATATGTTCTCAGTGGAGTAACATCCATATAACTTTAAAATTGTGTCGCAAGACAATGCACTTACATGCACCAAAAGAAGAGTGAACTCCGGAAGACCTGATCGGGAAGACGTCATAATAGGAATCGGGTGCACAATCTTATTCAATCGCGGCACAGTGCATTGTCCGTAACAATACACTTTCGGAACTCCTCCGGAACGGTAAGTAAATGAGCCCCATGTATCAGCAGGGCTGCGCATGTTTCTACACCTGGTACCACATACGGAGAAATATTCAACACAGCGTGCCAAATGTTCTATTGTAAATTTGGCATGCCACTGCTTGTGTGAAGCAACATCGCCCAACCCTTTTCATAACTCTCTACGACCCCTTGGCATAAATGGTCAAATAATAGCAAGTGCTGGTGGTTTGCCAGACATTTCCGATTATTTTGCAGCTTCTCCGACAGTTTTCTGGCATAGAGGCCCTGAGTGTTGAATCCTGCTGCTTCCCCTTGTCAATGAAGATCTATGGGGGACAGTTATCATATCGCCACACTACTGTGCCTGACACTCACCGGCCACTTTATTAGGTACACCTGTCCAACTACTCGTTAACACTTAATTTCTAATCAGCCAATCACATGGCGGCAACTCGTGCATTTAGGCATGTAGACATGGTCAAACAATCTCCTGCAGTTCAAACGAGCACAGTATGGGAAGAAATGGGGATTTGATGCCTTTGAACGTGGCATGGTTGTTGGTGCCAAAGGTCGGTCTGAGTATTTCAGAAACTGCTGATCTACTGGGATTTTCACAGCACAACATCTCTAGGTTTACAGAGAATGGTCCGAAAAGAAAAAACATCCAGTGAGCGGCAGTACTGTGGGCGGAAATGCCTTGTTGATGCCAGAGGTCAGAGGAGAAGGGGCAGACTGGTTCGAGCTGATAGAAAGGCAACAGTGACTCAAATCGCCACCCATTACAACCAAGGTAGGCAGAAGAGCATCTCTAACGCACATTACGTCGAACTTTGATGGCAGATGGGCTACAGCAGCAGAAGACCCACCGGTCGCACTCCTTTCAGCTAAGAACAGGAAACTGAGGCTACAATTGCACAAGCTCATCGAAAATTGGACAGTAGAAATTGGAAAAACGTGTTGCCTGGTCTGTGAGTCTCGATTTCTGCTGCACATTCGGATGGTGGGTCAGAATTTGGCGTTAACAACATGAAACATGATCCATCCTGCCTTGTATCAACTCTTTGGCCCCTTGGTACATTGAGCATCGTTTCAACGCCACAGCCACCTGAGTATTGTTGCGACCATGTCCCCTTTATGAGCACAATGTAACCCTGTAACATCTGATGGCTACTTTCAGGCAGATAATCGCCATGTCATAAAGCTGGAATCATCTCAGACTGGTTTCTTAAACATGACATGAGGTCACTGACTCAATGGCCTCCACAGTCACCAGATCTCAATCCAATAGACATCTTTGGGATGTTGGTGGAACGGAGAATTCGCATCATGGATGTGCAGCCGACAATCTGCGGCAACTGTTTGATGCCATCATGTCACTATGGACCAAAATCTCGAGGAGCTTCCAGCACTTGTTGATCTATGCCACGAAGAATGAGGCAGTTCTGAAGGCAAAGGGGTCCAACCCGTTACAGCATGGTTACCTAATAAAGTGGCCGGTGAGTGTATATGGCGGCCAGGCTGTGCAGCGTATATTTCTATGCCAGGTCTTATTCAAGATCCTACTAGGTTGAATGGTCACAAATTGTAGCGAGTGCACAGGCGCGGGGGCATATACGTCCCACTCTGCCCCACTCAGCCCCCACCCACACTCCCCTTATTCCCCTTTACTAGGTTTGCCAGTATTTGCGATTTATTTCAGAACTTGACACAGAAAAACTGGTGTAAATTTCTTTTCCTGATACATCTCGCCCTTGTATGCATCACATCTGATTAGTGTGGAGCATCAATCCAGGCAAAAGAGACAAGCTGAGAATCCTGTAATATTATGTTATAATAATTATCACCATCTCTTGATATGATGTCATAATTTGCCTTGTCTTTACTCTTCCAGAAGAACAATAGACAACAAAGTGAGATCTGATACCTCCTAGACTCTACAATCTCACATAATCTACAAGGGATCATCTCTTGTCGGATCGAGGCACATAAAGCCCGAGCGTGGGGGCTCAGACTTGTGGTTATGCTCCCTCTTTTTCTGATAGGTAAGTGCTATGTACGGATACATTGGAGGAAATGATACTTTTCATTGAAACATTTAATACTCATGTATTATCTATGTTTTGGGTCAGGCTTGAGTTGGCGTTTGTACTGTCAGGTTGAAAAGAGGCTGAATTCTATCTGGTTCTTCTATCTGGCTCAGTGTCCTGAATAATGCTCTATTGGCTTGACTACTGGTTCTCTCGTGTCCTTGCTCTGAAGCCAGCAGGGCTTATCACTCTCTCGCTTTTAGGTGCTCTGTCTTGTTGCTTTGTTGTCTGTGTTTACTTGCTATATGTATGTATTCTGTTTTTTTCAAATAATTTTTAAATAATTGGCTTACGTCTTGACTATTCTTCTGTAATAATGATTTTTATATTTTATATGTTATCTATGATTTGATCTGGATTGTTGACTTTCCCTTGTGTTATTTGTTGTTGGGGTGCTCTGGTCACTGTCCAGTGTGTGCTTTACAACTCCCCCTCAGCAGAGTCCCCCCCTTTTAAATAATGATGGCTTTTTGATCTCCAGTGCTTCCATTCTGTCTGACATCACACATAATCAGTAATGAAATCACATACATTAAAAAACAACAGTAAGACAGGCACTGCCCTATAGTATATAGCCCACGCATCCAAAACGTACCAAAAAGGAGAAAAAGAGGAAGGCGTAAAATGGACTGAAAATGAAACTATAACTTTATTACAAATAAATAACACACACAAAATGAGGGAAAAGATAAAAACCTAAATCTAAAATACACCACAAGGTGTACAGAAAAAGACCCAGGCCAAGAGGCATGCATAGGCCCTGTAGCCCTACAACTCACAGCCAAAATAACCAGCAGGATGACCCAAAAACTGCAAACAAAATATATAATACAACAAGGAATCCTACATGCTACAATAGTAAAGAGAGCAACACTTAAGCACGAGTAGAGAGTCACCATAGTAGTTTGCTACCCAGTCTGAATAGGGAATGCCAAAAAAATGAAGTATGATCAGGAAAGAAGTCGCCAGGGCAGCAAGGCAGAGGTTGTGAGTCGGGAGGCAAAGAGACCGCACGCGTATCGTCCACGCTTAGGTGACTTGTAATAAAGTTTGTTGTCTCATTTGTCGTCCATTTTATGCGCATTCCTCTTTTTCTCCTTTTGGTTGACATCATATACATTGACAGCACTGAAAGTGAATTGGATTGCTGGCATCAGCGGACATGTGATACATTTAAGAGTGAGTGATTAGCTCACAATGGGCAATTTATCAAGCTGTCTGAAAGTCGAGAATATTTCTAGTGCGCTGCTCGGATCATTCTGTGTCTGGATGCCGCTAGGGAGAGAGCTGCTGCTGGTCAGGGAAAGCGTTAGGGTGTTCTATTAGAATAGTGTTAGGCAGGAGTGATTCTACAAGAACCCAACAGCCCTTCTTAGGGCTACAATAGCGTTATACATTTTATTTTTTTTAATTATTTGCTTGTGGCTGGGCTTGCTGGCATTAGTAGTGCAGCTAGTACCATATTGTGACGAATTTGCAGGGAGACTTGCAAACGTTATATTCAGCTCTTAGTGACACACATATCCACCTCAAACACCAAAGTGGGAAAATTTATTAGGGGTTTGATTAGAATTAGGCACATTCTGCTGATTTTTTTGTTTTTTTCAAAAGTGAAAGTCACAGGCACAGCACAAAATCCTTTTGTGTGCTTTCAGAGGTGCAAATGCAATTTCATCTAGCTTAGTCTGTCTGCTACTGTTTAGCAAGCTAGTCTCCAGAAATCCCAATCCACATTCTCTCTGCCAGCGTACTGTACGTCACATGAGGCGTAATCTAATACGGTTTTTTGTTCACATTAGTACCGGGACATTCAGCAATCCGCATTTCAGTTTGCTTTCTGAACCCTAATGTCGCCATGCCACTCTCTAGCCTGCCTAGGCAGCCTCAGAGGCATCCATGCATGCTGCCCCTGCTGTTTCCTGTCCATTTCCGTGGTGTTTCCATCCTTTTCTGAGGTTCCCAGGTGTTTGGCCAAGCTTCCCTGTGCAGAACCTTGGTCCCCTTGAAAAATACTCGAATCTCCCATTGACTTCAATGGGGTTTGTTATTCGAGACGAGCACTTGAGCATCGGGAAAAGTTCGACTCGAATAACAAGCACCCGAGCATTTTAGTGCTCGCTCATCTCTAGTCATGAATGGTTCCTACTAATAACACTTGTGGGTCAAAACTATTGAAAATTTGCAATGGTCACATAGGAACTCCAGAACAACAGACCGAAGGGACAATACCCAAGGCCATGACCATAAACAATGAAATAAAGTTATCATTGCATCCTGGCAGGTCAAAGCCCCCATGCGACAGCCACAGAGGTTTATTATATATTTATTGTCAGACTGATTGGCAGGTCCCAATAGAACATAATCTGGCGCTTGCGTCTCTTCTGTATAAAAACAACACATCTGTGCAGTGAATGTATCTATGTGTTGGATACATCTGTGTGTAGAGGCTCTTGAAGTGCCGACCCCAGGACCAGTCAACTTTTTGAATGGTCTTTTTGGTTTTCCCGGTGCTTGTGCACCTTTTTCTTCCATACTTTTTCATTCCACTCAACTTTCCATTTATATGCTTTGATAGAGCACTCAGCTTCTTTAGCCGTGGCCTTCTTGTATTCGTTGTGGTGTGACTGCCTTCTGGACATTAGGGTCAGCACTTTTCCCCATGATTGTGTCCCCTACTGAACCAGACTAGGGCATTTTGAAAATGCTTAGGAATCTTTTCAGGTGTTTTGGTTTTATTATTTTAATTTTTTAAGGTAACGACTCTTGGGTTTTCCTTGGCTGCAGCCAAAGTCATCAACATTAACAGAAATAAACATTTGAAAAGTTCTCTCTGCTTGTAATGACTCTATATAATATATAAATTTCACTTTTTGAAGTGCTTGTAAATGTCTGATCACTGAGTTCCTTTCCCCCTAACGATCGGCCATAAAGCCCATCATAAACAGAGATCAGAGAAGAATTTGGCTCCATGTTCTTTGTTGTTGTCCTGAACCATAACTTCAGCCACCGCTCCCATAGAAGGAAAAGGAAATGCGGCTGCCGTTACAGGTTCTAGCCACCACCCGGAGCTCACTGACAACTGCTTTCAGATCTATTTTCTGTGTTTATCATAAGCTAAATATGATAAAATATGATTGTTGTGTTATCCAAGTCAGAGACGAGGCCATCAATGATGATTCCTGGAAATGAGAAACCCAAAACAGGAAGGAACCATCCACTTCAGATGATGATGGACCCTTTCATGATCTTCCATCTACTCAAAACGCAGTCAATACATGATCTCAAATATTGTTGTCCAAAAATCAAATGGCTCCAGGAACAAATGGTCCACATAAAAAGAACGAGTTACAAAGTCATCAAAATGCTGAACAATACAAGGACAGACAACTATTAACCAGCAGTCAGCAGTTTTCATAGATCCCTTCATCTTCTACTTTCTCTCTCTCGTCTTTTTCTTCTTCCATGTTGGCGTAAATTTCTTGCTCAGGGACCTCATTATCATTTCCATTCTGCACAATTTAAAAATATAAAAAGAAGAAAAAAATAATAAAGTACATTTTACTTTGATTGCTGATTTTCAGAGGAATGTGTATGTGGGTGGTCTTTGCCATCAAGGGCTAAGTTCCTAAACATTGGTGCTCATTTACTAAGAGTCCCGTGGCCACACTTTTGTCAGATATTCCGACGTTTTCAGATTTGCGCTGCTATGACAGGGATTTAGAAAGAGATTTTGGTGTACGCGATCGGATATTGGCGCATCGGCGCCGGCTTTCATGAGACTCAAATCCTGGGGTGGGCCGTTAGACGATCCGACTGATTCGGACAGTATCTGCTTGTACTGTTGTGTCTTAGTCTCTGTATTTCACACTTTGGCACAGAGGGCGATCACCCCCCCATTCACTGGCCACTGCCTAGGGTGGAGGTAGAGTAGGTAGAGTGAGTCTGTGGGGTCAGAATTAAGGCTCAATGTCTATGTCTGTTTTTATGATAAATTGCGGGGCCCAGAGCAAGAGCTCCTGTTATAATGTGGCCTTGTCCGCACCTTCTCACACTTCTTGGTGTCCCAGACTGCACAATGGGGGACATTTACTAAGGGCCCGATTCGCGGTTTCCCGACGTGTTACCCGAATATTTCTGATCTGCGCAGATTTCCCCTGAATTGCCCCGGGATTTTGGCGCACGCGATCGGATTGCGGCGCATCGGCGCTGGCATGCACGCGACGGAAATCGGGGAGCGTGGCCAAACGAAAACCAGACGGATTCGGAAAGACCGCCGCATTTAAAAAAAAAAAAATTGTGTCGCAGAGCTTGCACTTACCTTCACTCAGCCCGGCTCGGTGTACTCCAGTGCGTTACGGGGAACTTCAGCGCAGCAGCGCCGAATCCACCGCAGAAAACGCGCCGCTGGATCACGAATGGACCGGATAAGTAAATCTGCCCCAATGTGTTGCTTTAAAATTGCGCTAGGAGCAACACGCCCTGGGCTGCCTGGGACTGTAGGAGGAGACCTTGAGCTCTGGTCAACTCTGTGCTAAGAGGTCTATTAAGTCCACCTCTGGGACGTGTGCCATAGGTTCGCCACCACTGCCTTACACCTTTGTGATGGGATTGAAGGGAGATTTTTCACCCAACCTTTGCAGCGTCTGAGCTCACAATTTAGTTTCTGGGTAAATGAGCATCAATTCTCACAGAGAACCTCTAGAGGAGCCTTCTCAGAATAATGGAAGATGTTTTGCTACAAAAAGGGGGTTATGGGCGGAGAAGCAACTCCATATTAGTACCTTTAATATGAATTTAGAAACTTTACCTTAGATGAAAACTTTTTATAAATGTTCTTGGGGTCTCTACTTGCTTCATGATGCTTAATAATCTAAACAACAGCACCCATGCATCATCATTATATGCATTCATCATGCACATTATTCTTTTCACCTCATCTCATCACACATCACCCTTTGAATCCCATTTTTGAGCTAACTAGCCAATTGCACACAAATGAAGTTTTGTATGGCATTGCAGTGCCTATAGATATTCCTATGGTATTGCAGTGGTCACGGTTGTTTTTTAGCGATTTTTGCATATTTGGTATACATTTTTAGGTATCTCACCACATCACTGCACTCTAGTACATTTTTGCATTACACTAATTCATGTGCTCATGACATATTTTTATGGAGTTCATATTATTGTTCTTCACAATATAGTTAGCACTACAGTTCACTCTAGCATTGCACCTATTGACACGTTCTATTGGTATTGGTGTGCTTATTGCCACTAGACGGCACTATACCCTTATGATGCACATGTCACTTTACGCACCAATCTATATATTTAATTCTTCATGCATATAATTGTTTGCAGTCTTTAGATCGTGCACTTTCTACTATGCACATGTCACTTTAGCATTCAATATTAAGATATTAGGGATATATTAGATAATGGGTTAATACTGAATTATGCGTGTTTAGTATTATTTATATACATATTTATTCACCGCCATTATTGTATCCATGCTTAACCACCTATGTTTAAGGTTATAAATATATTTGTGCTTGTATCTCCAAAGTAGTCCGAGATGGCTATATGCGATATTTAATCTGCCCACATCGCTGCCCTTACCTGACATGGCCAGGGGATTGCGCATTGCTTCGGCGCATGCGCGGGTCTCGGTGGCGGTCCCGCACTTCCGTCATTCGTCTTCCGGAATTCCGGCTTCCGCCCCGTGATGCCGACATGACGACCGCGGCGATGCGCTCAATATGCACCTGCCATGTAGCTAACTTCCAGGTAACATATCAGCTCATTGGTCTAAATTTGGTCACATGCTTGTGCTACACTATGTATATATATATATGTGGTCCCTACCACACCACAGCACACCCCCAGGAAGAAGCGACGGCGAAACGTGCGTCGGGGTGCTGTGGTGGTGGTCAAGCCTCTCTCCTGTAGTTTTTCATCATGTCACGCCCGGGTGGGTAATTTGAATTTGTAGATAATTTGGCATATACATTTGGGCCATTATAGTGGAGATGCATTTACATTGATTGACTTTTTGGACCACCACCACACTCTTTTGGTGTCTTGTGGAATATTTTATACGTTTTTTAATGTTATGTGTCTTGATTGCTGTAAATAATTTACAATAAAGATTGTTGTTATTTGATTCCCAACAAATAGTCTTTTGTCTGTGTTGGGATAGATTGTTGTCCTATATGCCTCTTTTGGTATTTCTACTTGCTTCATTCCTGCTCTCCGGATCCTTGGCCTTGGCGTTGTTGTTCGGACCCTCCATTACGTAGCTGTTGCTTCTTGAGATATTCTTTTTAACTCTATATAAAGTGTAAGAACAATAAATAAACTACATCTTATAATTATCTAAACATTTATTTATTAAAACTTATTGTTATTATTATTAGCAAAAAAAGTACAAAAAATAAGTCCCGGCAACAATTTGTCCAACAAAGTGACCCAACATACAGTGAAGGGTAAGGCCCCACTGAGGACTCTCCTTGTGAATCCTTGTGTAAAACCTAAAGTAGAAAATAATAAATCTGCAGCATAAATCGCTGATTTGTAGATCCTCTTGACTGTTCTGCTTATGGAAATCATCAGCTCGGCTTCCGGTATATTGTCAGTGATTGTACTGATCGTTTATCTACATTACCTGTACAACATTTACCTGCACTGTACACACCTGCGTGTTATGTATCTCTACTTATTGTAGCTTTGGTTTGCATCCATCATTGCAGTAGCCCAGTTTCCACCCCCTTACATACCCCCACTGCCCTGAACAGCAGGGGGCATCAAGCGCTGTCAGGGCCCACTGGTGGATTCACCAGAACAGAAGTGGGCCAGTCCTAGCCGGTCTAACCCCCGCACCTTACTTACCTGTACAATGTACACCTGCACCTTACATACCTGTACAATATATACCTGCACCTTACATACCTGTATAATGTATATCTGCTCTATACATGCCTGTACATTGTATATCTGCACCTTAAATAACTGTACAATATATACATGGACATTACATACCTGTACAATGTATATCTGACCCTTACTTACCTGTTCAATGTACACCTGCTCTATACATACCTGTACAATGTATACCTGCACGTTACATACCTGTACAATGTATACGTTCTCTATACATGCCTGTACAATGTATACCTGCACCTTGCATACCTGTACAATGCATTAACTGGACATTACATACCTGTACAATGTACATCTGCACCTTACATACCTGTACAATGTACACCTGCACCTTACATACCTGTACAATGTACACCTGCACCTTACATACCTGTACAATGTACACCTGCACCTTACTTACCTGTACAATGTTTACCTGCTCTTTACATACCTATTCAATGTATTTCTGACCCTTACATACATGTACAATGTACACCTGCACCTTACCTTCCTGTACAATGTATACCTGCTCTATACATACCTTTACAAAGTACACGAGCACCTTACATACCTGTATAAAGTATTACCTGTAAAATGTATTACCTGGACATTACATACCTGCAATTTTTGATTGCAAACACTGCACAAGTAATACCAAGTATAAGGAAAGCGATAATTCCTCCACCAATCAGGAGAGGCCGTGTCCAATCCACTAGAATATAAAACGAACAGTTACTATTTGGCACTGCAAAAAGGATATACATTTTTAGGAGGAAAAATTCTATAAATCACAGATAAATCACAGATCTATAAAACCTTAAAGCTGAACATCACTTTATCCACAGGATGAGACACCCTGAAGGCTACACCTGCCATACAGAGTACGCTGTCCACTGGCCGGCAGATATCTATAGTCATGTGCGCCACCTGTTGGTCACTGCATGAAAGTCTGTGCCTTCAACTATTGGAATCCTATCTTAGCTTTGTACAGTTGTGTAATACATTACATTGGATTCTTTCATCTTTTTAGAAGAACTATACATTCTCTGGGCTCCCTGTTCAGACATTGCGATTGTTACTACACAGAATGTACGCTTCTTCTTATTCTCTATCTATATGTAGAAGGACAATTGTCTAAAATGTCCTGGGTGCTGAAGCATCACAATTTACCTTCATTAGCTGTAAAGCACAATGATTCACAAGGACGTAACTACAGAAGTAGCATCCATAGCAGCTGCTACAGGGCCCAGAGTCAATGGGGGCCCGGCCAACAGACCATCCGCACTAAATAGGAGACTACAGGTCATACTCAGTGCATCTTTTTCTAAGTGCAGCTATTTTAAGTGCAAAGAATTATACCAGAACATGAGATTATAGAATATGGCCTTGCATTCCATCAATCAATTCTCTCATTCACAGATATGTCTGCCTTATTCAGCACCAGAAGTCCCATCATCCCATCATACCTCTGATGTTTATTGGTAGGTGTAAATGGATATCTGTTTCCCAGTTCTCCCTGGAGACTTCCTGACTCCTTTCTGTCTCTCTTGATTAATACCTGGTAATTGTAGCTAATTTGTCCTAGTGTATAAATTGGAAACTACAGGTCATACCTGACCATGGTGTTACCCAATGCATGTTTTTCTAAGTGCAACTATTTTAAGTGCAAAGAATTATACCAGAATTGAACCAGAAGGGAACAAAAGGACTTTATCTGTAAGAACATCTCCAACTCCTACCTTTTAAAATGTTATCTGAAAAGCAGCATTACCTCCTTCCTCTATCACCTCTTACTCTTCTGAATCTTGTGGACTTGTGGTGGCACTTACAAAGGATGCACTGCAAAGATGGCGCTGCTGTAGGTGGCTGCCTGTCATTGGCTCCCCATGCCCTCACCACGCCCTGCAGCACCCACTTGGCCTATCACCCCCCACTAAACAGATCATCAGCAGCAGGGGCTTCATGTTGCATAAGTATGTTTGTCTGCAACCAAGGAACCAGCCACATGTAAGAAGGCGCCTCTCAAAGCATTTATGTATTTGTATCATAATAACTGTCGCTAACTGTGTAACAATTGTCGAAACACTATGTATAAAATAATAAATAATCAATAAAGTTGTATTGTAGGATAATATGTATATTGTAACACTGGCGATGGGTTCCCTGTCGCAGGCTTACCTACCGCCATGTCCGTCCATGCTCCCTTATGGCGCAGGCGGCACCTCTCTCCCTTCTTGAAGGAGCAAGGCGTATTCAGCCTCAGCCAATCAGGGTGCACCAACACCCCTATAGGCTGGCATGTCCTGTTCACTGCACCCAAGCAAAGGATCCTAGAGTTTCTAGTCTTACTGTATGGTGTTCTGCTTCTATTGTTTATCCGTGTGTGACCCCGGCCTGTTCTCTGACCTCATATTTGATCTGTGCTCCCTGGTTTATGCTTTTGGCTTGTTTTCAGATGCTTTGCTTCCTTCCATGACCATCTGCCTGTTCTTGGCTCCGCTAGTATGACGCTTGCCATGAACCCTGACCAACCTTGACTACCTGCTCTGCCTGACCCTTTGGTACCACATGTCTCTGTGCCCACTGGGCCTGCTTCTAGCTATACTGGGACATCCACAAGAGGGAGCGGCCCTGCAATCTCCAGATGCCTGTAAAGGGGTAAAAGGGTGAATGTAGGAAAGGTCCAAAGGATAACGCCCTTAGTGTGGGGCCCAAAGCCAAACCAGCTAGAACTGTGGGTTCACCATCCTCTGCTTGTCACATATATAACAGGGCACATCATCCAAAGAGCCCGCAGCTTATATAAGAAATGTTGGGAGAGGGGACAGCCGGACTGGAGGACCAGGAATCTATCATAACTACTTCCTGCCGTCCACTTCTCCCATGTGGTCAGCAGCATTTGTTTATGTCCCATGTGTGTGTGTGTGATATGTATATACTCTATGTCCATATATGTAATATTTTAATGATGTATGTGTGTGTATATAGAATGTGTATATGCTGTATGTATGTATTAGGTACTATGTGTGTGTATATGTGGTGTGTATATATTGTATGTGTGTGTATATGATGTGTTTATACTGTATACATGTCTATATACATATACTGTATGTGTGCATTTGATGTGTATGTAATATATGTGCGTATAAGATGTGTATATACTGTACAAATAAGTGTATAAATGAATATATGCTTTAATGTGTGTGATTGTATAAACATGTGCACATGTAAAAATATGTATATTTTTTAAGGGAAAGGGGGACCTATGCAGATGTCTAGTTTCTCCTTGTTTTACCCTTCTGCTTCATCTAGAAAGAGGTACAGTATGTCCATGTCTCGTTGCTATTGTGAATCACCACATAAAGTTCTATTGATAATTTGTTTCTGCTACATCATATTACACGTCTATATTACCATAGATTGGAAGCTTCTGGGACACCGAGCCTTCCGTATTCTCGGCTGTGCACCATATATCTCCAGGACGTGACATCGCTGCTCCTTCCAGCCTGGACACTGTCCTATAGCCAGAAGATGAATTTATGGAGAACCCAGAGGTCTCGGTGACATTGATACCGGTGCTGCTCCAGGTGATACTCGCTGGAGGATTGGCCATTGCCGAACACTCACAGTATATTGCACTCAGGTTCTTTCTGCAGTGAGATTCCTGGAGGATTTGGGGCTTTTCTAATTAACATTGAAATGAAACATTAAAATAATTATACAATAAATGTAATAATGTATTATTATTTAAAGTAATAAAATGAATTACTAATGCCCAGGTGGGCAGCTGTTTAGGTGCCATGTTGGGGTTTGACCGCGGCACCTAAGAGGTTTACTAACTGCCACAATCCCTGCCAGCAACTGACGGAAACAGTAAGTGTATAATAAAGTCGAAATCTGCTGTGTATGGAGAGGGCTCAGCCCCTTTGGGGTCATTTTACGTTGACCAATCCTGATGGGGTAAATGGCCAGTGTTGCCCCCCCTCCTCCCTCCTAGACTGTGGATACATGAGTTGAGTTTGCTGTGGAGTGTCTTCTGTAGAAATATCTGAATCAAAATTTAGGCAAACAGTAAAAATCACCCCCCCCCCCCCATTATCCTTTGCAGTAGAAAGGCCGACATCCATTAAATTTGCAGCAATCATTGATTTGTTTAGCATTGGTTACTGTGTTCTGTGATGTGCATTGGTCAGAACATGTTACTGCAGATCAGTTCCAGTACATTTGAAGAGGTTCGGACCACTACACAGAGAGTGGCGCCGCCTGCTTTATGTTCCTATCATTATCTGCTATGGACATGTGATCTACGCAAGTGCAAGTTGTTGGACCCATGCCAATATAATATTGATGAACTAACACATGGAAATCCCCTTAAAGCTGGTTCTGGTCCCTAAAGCCGCGTCATTATGTATTTACAATGCAGGAGTTATGAGGCTTTTTGAGCAACAGAGTAACCCCAGTTGCAGTGGAAAATAAAAAAAAAAAATACCAAAGGTCTATTAAAAAAGTAAAAAAAAAAAGAATTCAAATGGTCCTTTCTCCGCCTCATACATGTAAGTAATAAATACCATAATGTAAGGGCTGCAAAAAGATTCAGGGCCAGGAATTTTCTTTTAGCCCTCGCTGTTGCAGAGATATCAATCCTAGCATCTGACCATTGTAAAACTGTCAGAGAGGAGGGACTGGAGCAGCGAAAGAGGGGATGTGTGTGTTATAATAATCTCCTCTCTGAGACTGCCCGATCAGCAGCAGGGAATATCAGAGAAGCGACTGTGGAGTGCACAGTGTGATCTCTCTCTGCTCATCTAGATGATGATGTGTTTACATTCCATTAATATTATAATATTATAATATTGCGTTTAAATAAATGCAATTTTATGTAATTGGGATGCAAAAGGGATGTGATGCAAATGCAATGTTAATATAGAAGAAATGCAAACGCAATGTGAACACAAAAGCAGTATTACTGCAAATGCAATCTAAACTCAATGGGGCACATTTACTTACCCGGTCCGTTCGCGATCCAGCGGCGCGTTCTCTGCACTGGATTCGGGTCCGGCCGGGATTCATCAAAGCAGTTCCTCCGACGTCCACCAGGTGGCGCTGCTGCGCTGAAGTCCGCTGGAATGCCTCGAAATACACCGGCCTATCCAGGATGAAGGTGAGTGAAATTTTCGCGACACAATTTTTTTTTTAAATGCGGCGGTTTTTCCGAATACGTCGGGTTTTCGTTCGGCCACGCCCCCCGATTTCCGTCGCGTGCATACCGGCGCCGATGCGCCAAATTCCGATCGCGTGCGCCAAAAACCCGGGGCAATTCAGGTACAATCGGCGCAAATCGGAAATATTCGGGTAACACGTCGGGAAAACGCGAATCGGGCCCTTAGTAAATGACCCCCAATGTGAATGCAAACTCAATGGGGCCCCCAATGTGTCTCACTTTCTAAGGGTCCGCGGACCACACTATCATCGAAATATCTCACGATTTCCGATGTGTGGCCCATTTAGAAGGGATTTTTTGGCGCACACGATCAGGCTTTGGCGCATCGACGTCGGCTTTCATGCAACAGAAATCGGGGGGGGGGGGGCATCTGACAATCCAATGGATTCAGACCGAGCGCGGGATTTAACATTCAAATTTGTGTCGCAAGCCAATGCACTTACATGCACCAGGAAGAAGAAGGTGAACTTGGTGTGGGTGGACCTGAGCGGGGAAACGACACATGCAGGATATTGGGCACAGGATCTACGTGGGTCGCAGGCACAGGATCATCGGGGAATGCACCTTTGGGATCGCAACTCGGACGGGTAAGTAAATGTGCCCCAATGTTTAAAACACCAGTCCTAATGAATTTCCCACTGTGAAAACACAACATCTAGATCTGCATAGAGAGATCATAATGGGGCTCATTTACTTACCCGTCTGATGAAGTTCCCCCGAAAGTGCACAGTCCGTGTATAATGCGCTGTGTGGGGAGTCACTAAGATCGTGCACCAGATTATCTGCATGTTGTCACTTCCCCGCTCAGGCCCCAGGAGTCAACTTCTTCTTCTGGTAAAGTAAGGCATTGTCCGTGTATAATGCGCGTGCGGGAGTCACAAGATCTTGCACACGATATCCTGCATGTGTCACTCCCCGCTCAGGTCCCTGGATGTTCACACTTCTTCCTGGTGCATGTAAGTGGAGTCCGTGGTATAAGGCGCTGTGTGCGGGGAGTCATAAGATCCTGCGCCGATATCCTGCATTGTGTCGCTTCCCCCTCGGTCCCCCGGAGTTCACCTTCTTCTTCTGGTGCAGGTAAGGCATTGTCGCGTTGTCTAAGGCGATGTGCATGGAGTACACTAAGATCGTGCCGCACCGATATCCTGCATGTGTCGATTCCCCGATCAGGTCCCGGAGTTCACCTTCTTCTTCCTGCGTGCATGTAAGTGTTGTCGTGATAAGTGCAAGTGGCGGGGAGTCACTAAGTCATGCGTCCGATATCAGGGCAGTGGTCAACTTACCCGCTAGGTCCCCGGAGTTCACCTTCTTCTTCTGGTGCATTAAGGGCATTTGTCCGGTTGTATAATGCGCTGTGCGGGGAGTCACGAAGATCCTGCCACCCGATATCCTGCATGTGTCGCTCCCCGCTCAGTCCCAGGAGTTCACCTTATTCTTCCCTGGTGCAGTAAGTTGCAATTGTCCGTGTGTGTATAATGCGCTGTGCGGGGATGTCACTAAGATCATGACCAGATATCATGCATGTGTCACTTCCCCGCCGAGGTCCCTGGAGTTCACCTTCTTCTTCCGGGTGCATATGTCAGTGCATTGTCCGTGTTTGTATATAATCAGCTGTGCGGGGAGGGTCACTAAGATCCTCGCGGCCCGCAATCCTGCATGTGTCGTTCCCCCCTCAGTCCCCGGAGTTCCCTTATATTCCTGGGCATGTAAAGTGCATTGTCCGTGTATAATGCGCTGTGCAGGAGTGCACTAAAGATCGTGCTGCCAGATATCCCCATGTGGCGCTTCCACCGATCAGGTCCCCGGAGTTCACCTTCTTCTTCCTGGTGCATTGTAAGTGCATTGTCCGTGTATAAGTGCTGTGCGGGGAGTCACTAAGATAGTTCCCACGATATACTGCATGGTTCACCTCCCCGCCTCAGGTCCCCGGAGGTCCCTTCTTCTCCTGGGTGATGTAAGTGCCATTGTCCGTTGTATAATGCGCTGTGGGGAGTCACTAAGATCGTGCAGCCCGGAGATACTCGCATGTGTCGGCTCCTCGTCAGGTCCCGGAGTTCACCTTCTTCTTCCTGGTGCATGTAAGTGCATTGTCCGTGTATAATGCGCTGTGCGGGGGAGTCACTAAGATCCTGGGCCACCCGATATCCTGCATGTGTAGCTTCCCCGCTTCAGGTCCCCGGAGTTCACCTTCTTCTTCCTGGTGCATGTAAGTGCATTGTCCGTGTTATAATGCGCTGTGCGGGGGAGTCACTAAGTAACTGTCCTGACCGATATCCTGCATGTGTCGACTTCCCCGCTCAGGTCCGGAGTTCACTTCTTCTTCCTGGTGTCATGTAAGTGCATTTGTCGTGTATAATGCGCTGTGCGGGGAGTCACTAAGATCTGCGTCCGATATCCTGCATGTGTCGCTTCCCCGCTCAGGTCCCCGGAGTTCACCTTCTTCTTCCTGTGCATGTTGGAAAGTGATTGTCCCCTGGGAAATGCCGCTGTGCGGGGAGTACATAAGATCATGCACGTCCAATATCCAATCTGGTCCGTCCCCGCTCAGGTCCCTGGAGTTCACCTTCTTCGTTCCTGGTGCATGTAAGTGCATTGTCGTGTATATGCGCTGTGCGGGGCGTCACAAGATCGTGAGTCCGTATCCTGCATGGTCGTTTCCAACCGATCAGGTCCCAGGAGTTCACCTTCTTCTTCACGGTGCATGTAAGTGCATGGCTTGCAACACAATTTTAAAATTAAACCCTGTGCTTTAGCCGAATCAGTCAGATTGTCCGAAGGCCCGTCTCCCCCCCTCCCTCCCCTGACAATCCCAGCACAGACACCTGTTAAATACCTGTCACAGCCGCGCAAAACCCAAAAATGTCAGAAAGTCCGACAAAAGTGCGATCTGCGACCCTCAGTAAAAAAGCCCCAATGTGTACTCCACAGCAGCTTCTCTGACATTGTCTGCCACTGATTGGACAGTATAACAGAAGATTAGCCTCCTTTTCTGCACTACCACCTCCTCCTTGACAGTACACAGGATTACTCTATAATGGTCAGAAACTGGGCTTGATATCTATGTAATCAGCGACGTTATAAAGAAAATTCAAGGTGCTCCTGAATCTGTGTAGCAGCCCATACAGCATGGTGTGTTCATCTAAACAGGTTTGAGGTAGTAGAGGGTGGTAAAGGGTCCTCAAAAAAAACATTAAAAAATGTTCCCCTAAAATGTGTTTGTGTTTGCTTCATCAGTGTACACCACATTCAGTTTTCTGAAAACAGATGTGATCAAAATTGATGGACATAAAGTGCTAGATACTATTAAAGGGCTTGTCCAGACTTTAGCATAAATGTATATAAGGATTGACGGTGCAAAAAAACACAACACCCACACAGGCAGGCCACATAGTACACATGACGCACATATACACAGGACATGCACATAGTACACACTGAACATAGTACACACCCTGCACATAGTACACACTACACATAGTACACACTGCACATAGTACACACTGCACATAGTACACACCCTGCACATAGTATACACACTACACATAGTACACAGGATACTGCACATAGTACACAATGCACATAGTACACACTGCATATAGTACACAGGACACTGCTCATAGTACACACTACACATAGTACACCCTGCACATAGTACACACTGCACATAGTACACAGGACACCGCACATAGTACACCCTGCACATAGTACACACTACACATAGTACACACTGCACATAGTACACACTGCACATAGTACACACTGCACATAGTACACAGGTTACTGCACATAGTACACAATGCACATAGTACACACTGCACATAGTACACACTGCACATAGCACACACTGCACTGTTTGCTAAATGTGCCCTAACATGTGAGTTTTTGCACTTGTTTTTTTAATGGCCTTTACTTTTTCATCTACACAAGACACTGACTGGATCCTTGCATCATATCATTCACACTACATTATATTTCATAGTAGCCATCATGTATTACCATAGATTGGAAGCTTCTGGGACTCTGAGCCTTCCGTATTCCCGGCTGTGCACAATATATCTCCAGGAGGTGACATCACTGATCCTTCCAGCCTGGACACTGTGTTATAGCCATGGGAAGATGACTTTATGGAGAACCCGGACGTCTCGGTGACATTGATACCGGTGCTGCTCCAGGTGATACTCGCTGGAGGATTGGCCATTGCCGAACACTCACAGTATATTACAGTCATGTTCCTCTTGCATTGCAAGTCCTTGAAGATTTCAGGCTTTTCTACAACAGAAGGAATATATTTTAAAAGCTTAAAGGGAGTCTTCAACTCTTAAATTACTTATAAGGCAACAACATTCTGTTCTAGGGACACGGTGGGAAATTGACAGCTTTCTTTACAGGGACTTTGCCAATTATGGCCACCTTGCAGGCATGTGAGTACTTATAGCCATTGACACTCAGCTGGGGGATTCTGAGAAATATGCCAATGCTTTTCCAGGATGGGATGAGTAAAACATTGCCTCTTATCTACCTTGTAAAGCATCTACCCAAACATTAAGCAAGACTTTCAAGAAACCCAATGTCATGATGCCGGATTAAGCCAAACCAGTAGATCTATTCCCAACAGATTCCCAACTGTAAACAGCAATGTTTTGGTGTGGTTACATCTCATCAATGCAGGGAACTGATTTAGCTGAATGACTTGGGTCGGAATGAGTTCTCCTTATGGAGAGTTTGCCAATTAAGGACGTCTTGCAGGTATGTGGAGACTTATAGCTATTGACTCTCCACTGGGGGATTCTGGGAAAAATGCAAATACGTTTTCCAGGATAGAATGAGGAAAACCACACCTCTTTTAACTTTTAGACAGCTCCTTTAACATCAAGCATGACTTTTAAGGTTGATGTCAAGGGGGCTGTCTTACAAGGTAGCCAAAGGAGGAAATGTTTTCGTTATCCGATCCTGGAAACCATATTTTTATATGATATTTCCCAGTTCTAGGGACAGTAACTCCACATGGGTGCTCTGGGAGATGTGATTATGCCATGACTGTACCATGAATATGATCTACTATGAGCTGTGACTAGAATAGTATATCCAAGGTTTCAAGTTGATTTCGGAGAGGGGGGGGGACTGCTTTAATAACGAAGATGACCTAAGAGAAAGTGACAAGACATAATAATAACAAAAGAGGAAAAGATCCTAAACAGATTCACTTCTTCTAAACTGAAAACTATAAAACCTCAGGGCTAAAAATAAGTGTCCTGGAACCAACAATAACAGGGAAATTTATCAAGTAGCTATTTATTTTTTCCGGCTTTAAACTACATAGAACCAGTACAGCAAAACAGAAGGTGGCTAAAAACCACCCACCAGTAGCCCATGCCGGGGCAAAGACAATAATAATAGCAGTAACATGGAATACTTCATAGCAAAGGACATAGAAGGAATGAAGAAGAAGGAGATAGGGTTTGGCGATGGGTTAAAGAGAGATAAATAAAAACTAAAAGGTAGGGGAAGGAGACATAGACGAAACGCTCGATTCGCCACTCTACAAGAGACATAGACTGGATCTGCAATGCATTATGGGTAATGAGGACCAAGGAGGTCCCTATATCTGGGGGAACAATGGAAGGTGATCCAGTGAGACAAGGTGTGGCGAAATCTGTCAGCCTCAGCTGGATCCGATTGTACCAGATTTTCCATACGGTAAATGTTTCTAAGTCTACCTCCACACTTAACGACAGCCCGTGATCTGTAGATTGCCAGTGCGCTGGCGTACACACACATGCACCGTTGAGGAAGTGTTTTTAATCATAGATTTCTTATAACAGATATGGACAGGGAAGATTTAGGAGGATTAGAACAAGATCACCAACCCATCCGCCGGTCAACTGATGTGTCATTGTTCCTACGTCTGTCCAGAATTGCCGTAAGCTGAAGCCTCCACAGAAAGTGTAGGGCACCTTCTTCTGAGCCACAACGCCAGCACAGTTGGGAGACATCCGGAAACATCTTGTGTAATACCCCGTGTGCTGCCAGTCCCCTGGGTCTGTATCTACCATCTTTACTCCAGATTCTGAATACGTTTTTTTCTTCTCAGCAGTTTTGGTGTTTATGTTGTACGGGAATGTAACCTCTTCGAAATGGTTCATTGCTGAGCTCTACATTTATCTCTGCAGTTTTGAGTCATACAGATGTGTCTCCAGGTCATACACATTTCTGTACTTATGGTAATAAATACTTACCTGGCATGGGCTCCATCTTCATGCTGTGTGCTGTATTTTTAAAAGGTTTTTTTTTTTTTATCACTGTGTTAATGAGATTAATATAGTCTATAAGATGTCTATGTGACTTTCTCCTTGTATTGGGGTTATGTGTGGAGAATGGTCGGGGAGGTTAAGTCCTGCAAGCCCTCTCCTGTATCTAGGTGTTGAATTCTAGTTAGTTGAGTAGCTTCAGAATAAAACTCTATGGGGGATATTTATTAGGACCTCTCGCACCGCCAGTGGCGCAGAGGCCCTGAAATAATTACAAATGCTAGCTTATTGCTAGCTTTTGCGGTTATTTTACTCAATCTGCCACCTTCACGCCAGTGGGGCGTGAAGGGGCGTGAAGGGGGGGCGCAGCCTGCGCACTCGCTGTTGCCGGCGACTTTTCATACTCGGCGCTGCTGGCAGCCCGATACATCATGAAGCAAAGCCTCTTGATGTATCGGGCTACGAATTTGCAGCGGTGGGGCTATCATACGCTGGAGCACGAGCGCCAGCTTATGATAAGTATCCCCCTATGTCTGGAGGGGTTATATCCCCATGGGAGTGAGCAAACTGCGACAAAGTCTGGGACAATTAGCACAATTATCTACACAGTTTTATAAGACTTATTAACTCCCCACAAATGCCCCTTCCTAATGGCATCACTTATTATTCTCTGTAATGTACTGGGAAGCTGGAAAAAATTCAAAAGTGGCGAGATAAAAAACACAACTCACAATAGTTGTTACATATTCTAGCAATTGTTTTTATACCCATTAAGCAGTAAAAATTATACTTCTTTTTAATTCCTTGGGGCAGAACGATTACAGAGATGCCCAAGTTTTATAGTATTTGTTATCTTTTGTTACCAAAAAGGAACCTATCACTCGAGATGAGTGGTTCTGGTGTTCAGTTTCAGCCGCCTGAACCAGACATATTGCGGGATTGGATGCCAGCAACTAGCCAAGATTATGATTGGCCAGGGGGGAACCCAATTGCTAAACCCGACCAATGGATCCTCTCATCTCTACCTGACACATCTAACATGCTACATAAACCACAAACACAAACTTATTCAAGCAAGTTAAAGGGGTGGGAGAGCTATAGAATCCAGCCAAGCTCCATCAACCTCCTCATGGCTGCTCAGGTTTGTACCCTTCACACTGCCGCTCTGTTCCATGTTGCTCCATTCCCATGCAATCCTGGTGCACCCGTCATTGTGGTGTTAGCCCTGTGTGACTCCATCGGTAACACCAGTGCACCGTACATGCTTATCATAGAAACCTGGTATGAGAGACTGTTACAACAAGACTAAGACCCTGACCACCATATTGTAACTAAAGTACTACTCACGGCCACTTATGTCTTTCCAAAATCCTGGTATGGACAAGTATCTCACCATGAAAAGGGACAAAATATCCAACATCTAAGCTGTTTACAAAGTTACATGTACTTACTGTAGACATGAAGAAGAAGGGTTTTCTGAGTCGTCTTCCCCTTGGAGTGTGACATCTCACATGTGATGGTTGTGCCGTGATCATCTAGTGATGGGGTAAATGTTATAGAAGGTGAATTCTTCCAGATACCAGGGACATTACTCTTCCTCCATTGGAAAGTTAAGGATGTAGCAGGACAGTTCCCAGGAGGAGAGCAGGTCACTGTCTTCTCCACACCAGCAATCACTGTCCCAAGACCGGAGATGACCGGTTCATCTGTGAGATCTACACAATGAACAATTAGCAAAAAATAATTTCAGAAAATGTATACTGGTAATATTATTAATGTTGTGTTGCAATTATCCTTTGTTATGGCTCGTATTAGGGGTTTGCAGTGTACACAGAAAATGCATTCTACAAATTAAAAATCTGTATTGTGCATCATTGAAGGACCAACAAATTTTAACCCTGATGGGTGTTGTCTCTACCAGCTTTCAACATCCAAAGATTATAATTTTCCAATATTTTCAGCATTTAGCTCCCTCTCATTGGTTAGTGGATGTTTGTGATCAGTGATTTTCAAGTCGAGCTGCATATTTTTGGGGGTCTGGACTGTGGCTGCATATAGCAAACACATGTATATGCCGTGCTGTAAATCCTTCCATTGTAGCTGTGACTGTGTGTTTTGGGGGTCTTCTGCTAAAAGGTGAAGTCTCCTGCATCCTCTAGCAGACTATCCTCCAGGATTGTCTTGTATTTATCCTCACCCACATTCCCATCAGCTCTGAACAATTTCCTCCTCCCTGCTGGAGTTTGGCCTCCTCCCTGCTGAAGCTTGGTCTCCTCCAGGGCTGAAGCTTGGCCTACTCCATGCTGAAACTTGGCTTACTGCATGCTGAAGCTTGAACTACTCCATGCTGAAGCTTGGCCTCCTCCATGCTGAAGCTTGGCCTCCTCCATGCTGAAGATTGGCCTCCCCCATGCTGAAGATTGGCCTCCCCCATGCTGAAACTTGGTCTCCTCCCTGCTGAAGCTTGATCTCCTCCATGCTGAAGCTTGGCCTCCTCCATGCTAAAGCTTGGTCTCCTCCATGCTGGAGCTTGGTCTCCTCCATGCTGGAACTGTCTCCTCCATGCCTGCTGAATTGCTTTGTATCCCTCGCCCTGCTGAGCTTGTCTCCTCCCTGCTGAAGCTTGGTCTCCTCCATGCTGAAGCTTGGCCTCCTCCATGCTAAAGCTTGGTCTCCTCCATGCTGGAGCTTGGTCTCCTCCATGCTGGAACTTGTCCTCCTCCATGCTGATGCTTGGTATCCTCCCTGCTGAAGCTTGGTCTCCTCCCTGCTGAAGCTTGGTCTCCTCCCTGCTGAACTTGGTCTCCTCCCTGCTGAAACTTGGTCTCCTCCATGCTGGAGCTTGTCCTCCTCCATGCTGGGCTTGGTCTCCTCCCTTGGTGATGCTTGGTCTGCTCCCTGCCTGAAGCTTGGCCTCCTCCTGCTGGAACTTGGCCCTCCTGCCCTGCTGAAGCTTTGGCCTTCTCCCTCCTGAGTTTGTTGGCCGGTTCGCTCCCACTATATTTTCATGTTAAGTTCTAGGGGATGTGTAGTGAGGGGGGGCTTTTCCTCCAGCGTTTTGGTATTTAGGATAAAATGTTCAATTTTGATCTCTCTCTGGGGCCTTTAAACGGGTTAATATATACATGTCACACGTTTTTCAGTTTTTATTAAATTCACACAATATTCAGAAGCAGGCCTCCGCTCTTTGCCAGTACAAATGGAGGAAAAAGAGGAAGAGGTCAACTGCATTTGATACTTTCTGTTGTTCTTTCAGGAAAAAAAATTGTGCTGTAAATTTAAAAATGAAAATTCAAACGTTGTTGAGAAACTTTTGCAGTCTCGCAAGTCTGGTATGATTCAGAGTTATTTGTTTATCAACATCTCTAATCTAAAGTCTCTTCCGGTTTGTTCTGTGACCATGCTATTTATGAACTACGACAACAGTTGCTCACACTTACCAGTCCAGTTATTGTGGTTTTCACCTCCATTTGTAATAAATAACTGTCCTGCACAGTGTTTTTTCCCCGTCTTCACTATCTGAAGTAATATTCCCGCCATATCTTCACGTCCGAGGAGTCGCGTCAGTTTGGTCAGGCTGGCAGTCTACTATCTGGATTTCCGTCAGATGAGTTTGTTTTTTTGGCCATTATTAGATTTATGATTAGTGGCCACAATATCATTCGATGTTCCTTTCCAGTATCCAGTGGAATCTGTGAATCTGTTCTTATAGTCGGCAGTGAAGTACAAGGAATGGACACAGCAGAGCCCTCCTGGACACTTGACCACTAGAAGCCACAGTATGGAATATCCCGAGACTTGACGATGTGACACCTGCAGAGGAAAGGAGGAAGATTAAGTTTATCTTTTACGTAAAGGGAACCTGGCAATTTGGTTTGTGGATGCATTTATAAAACAACTCTCAAGCCCCCACCCTTTGTGCTCCAATCCTCAACCTCCTCCCTCCTCCCCCTTTAACCTTTAACCCTGTGACTGTGAATTTACTGGCTTCCATTTTCAGCAGAGAACTAGATTCTTTTTCTTTAAAACAGACAAGAACGAGGGTTCTTTTAAGAGCAGATCCCACCATGTGAGGTTTTGTCCCTGTTTGTGCATTGGTCAATGTTGCTTTTGAAATATTTGTTTCATTTTGTAACAATCACGCATTGACGAAGTCGCGGTAGCCCGAAATGCGTCAGCTTTGTATGTCCTTGTTATCAATTGTTTAAAAGAAGAAATAAAGTATAAATGTTTTTACTCCAGTAACGGGATCCATTTCCTATTACAATCTTGTGCTGCTTCTGCACTCCAGACAGCTCATCCCGATGTACGGGCACACAAGTCTATTTATTGTATTGAGGAACATCTCAGGGGTATTATTATAATGTTTTACGTTGTGATTTTACATGTGGTCTATATGATATATATTTGATTTATGGTATTGATCTCCACAAATTGCTCTCTATAGGATGAATTCACATGAACGATCTTCCCGCCAGGCCGTAGCTGGGTTGGCATATATCGGACCATGAAGAAGGAGGGTTGACCCATCCCCTCTCCACAGAGATACACCCCCGTAACGCAGTCCACATGGACATTTCTATATCGCACAACCGTGGCGCCCATTGCCAGCCTATGGGGGACGTCTGTACGGCTGCAAAGCTTGTTGCCCGTACATGCAACCCCCTATCCGTGTGAATATAGCCCGTATAATTCCCCTCATCTCATATCATTAAAAAGATTATAAATGCCATGGACCGGGCGCCGCTAGAGCTGGCCAAGGCCTCCTTTAATAAATCGTCCAGTTTCTCACATAATTTTGGAAGCCCAGTGTGGGGGCCACAGGGAGGGCCTCAATCTGCTTATTTTCAGTTTCTTCTTCTCCATTTTTTGGTCCCCTTCCCCATCTCCCTTCCCATTTTTGGTCCCTCCCCTTCCTGTATCACACTTCCTTCTTTGTTTTTTTTGTTTTTTTTTCTGTCCTTTTTCTATTGATTGCTTCTTCTTTATTCTGTCATCATTGGAATTTGTTTGGTATAAAACGGCAGTTTTTAGGTTCTCAATACTCCTAATAGTCTGTGCCCACTAAGTGCCCCACTAAGAACAAACATTAAACAATTATGTTAAAATATAATACAGAACGTTTTAATATCTACTTTTAACTTTAATTACCTTTTTGTGCTTCCTTTCAACTCCCCTTCTTTATATCTTTATATCCATATATTTTTTTTATTTTTTATTGTCCAGAGCGTAGGGGGGATCGAGGGCTCGTTATCCGTGTTACTACTCATTGTTAAGGGGCATTAATATTCTATGTCGGTTTCTCTCCTTTCACCATATTTTGGCTCCAATAACTTTTTCATCCTTTGGTGGGCGAGATGTGGAGGTGTCATTTTTGTTGGATGTTATGACATCTTTATTGCTATCATTTTGGGGGTCTGTTCACCATTTTATCACTTTTTTTACATTTTTTTATGTTTTGCAAAATGGTGAAAAAAGGGGCATAAGTCTTGGGCAGTATATGGAGAATGTGCTTGGGGATATAGATCCGCCCAATGACAGGTACTGGAGTCGTCATACATGGGAACATATCGTCATAATTAAAACCCTAACAATGTCATTGGAAGCACTATCCCATTCAAGAAGGGGGCCCCCACGCACCTCTATATTTATAATTATAAACATATATCTTCATGTCCAAAAACTTAATCTCAAAAAAAATGATTATGATTTTAATGTACTTGAAATTAATAAAAAATTCCAAATTGAATCGACAAATTTTTTCTATCTGGCAAAACATAAAATTTGGAATAAAAGTGAAACATTCCACAGCTCCAAGAACCCTAAATATGAAAAATGTATAATGTGTGAAATATGGCAAAAAACTAAATTACATTTTTAAAAATCATTTTTTTCAAATGTATAAAACTAATAAACATACAAATAATTTCCGTGATTGTCTTGACCCAAAGAATTTATGGAGGTGTCATTGGGGAGTGCACAGCCATGAAAACAAGCCTGTAAGAAATTGTGAGAGCTGTTCTCTAACTTCCCGGCACTGCATTGAATATTACGTGGTGCCACTAGGACGTCCGTATAGTTGCACATATGACAAGCCACCATTGAAAATAAAAAAGTAATAGGATGGGAGCAAAAACAGAGGCACAAAAACAGAAAGTCCATAAAAACTACAAGCTGGTTTTATTGTAGTTAGAGATGAGCAGACTTGAAGTTTCATTTTGGGTTTGAAGTTCGAGTGCATCCCACAACAACCAGACAATACATCATATTGGGGACCAAACAGCCATGTGGCATTTTGATGCTACTAGCCATGGCTGTGATTGGTCCGGGGGACCCCTGGCTTATTGTAGCCATGGAAAGCTGCCGGACGGGCTGTTTGCCCTGCTGCTTTATTAAGAACACCACTGTTTGGAGCACCTTTATCCCACCCCCAACAGGCGTGCACCCACCCATTCCCTTCTAACTATACTATTGCTGTTCTGCTCTGGACTTTCTATGAGAATTCGGAGTTTAAAGGAAATCAAACTATCAAATCCTTCATGATAAACCATGTTTTCTGTTACCCATTAGCATAATTTGAAAAGTTGATTTTAGAAGGAGGAGAGCACAGGTAACGTCCTCGTTGGACATTCCGGATCGGGGATCGCGCAGGATCGGGTAAGTAAATGTGCCCCTTATATTCAAGGACTATCACACACTAAGAATCATTTTAACAATATCATATTGAGTTACTTTAAAACTGAAAAAATATACCATATATACTTGAGATAAGCCGACCCAATATAAGCCGAAACCCCTAATTTTGACACAAAAAAACTGGAAAACCTATTGACTCGAGTATACCGAGGTGGAATGCATTGGTCACAAGCCCCCCAGTATAAAGCCTAAGCCTCCAGCCCCCTAGTACAATAGCCACATATGCCAGCCGCACCATGAGTAATATAGCCTTCCAGCCCTAGAGTATCATAGCCGCCAGCCCCTGTAGTATATAGCCACCAGCACCATGGAAGTATATAGCCTGCCAGCCCCTAGAGTATATAGCCTGCCAGCCCCATGGAGTATATAGGCTTCCTACCGCCCACCTGCCCCCAAGTATATAGCCTGCCTACCCTCTCGAGTATATAGCCTGTCTGCTGCCCCCCTCGATATAGAGCTGTCGTGAACCCCGAATATATAGCCTCCTGCCTGAACCCCGAATATATGCCTGCCTTGCCTGCCCCCTCGATATATAGCCTGCCTGCCTCCTCAAGACTGTGGCGGACCAGGACCCTATTCGCTGGTTCGACATGAATATACAAGTGATGACCCCCTTTAAAAGTTGTTGTTAGTAGATTAAAGTTTAGATTCCTAAAAATTAGGAGCAGTGATAGATAAAGAGGATTAGGGATACATCCGAATAATTATATCGTAATATAATATATGGCATGAGACTAGGATGATACCTTACCTCTCCACACAGCCAACATAGGAGTAATGGTGTGTCAGCGAATAACCTTACACACCACAGAGCTCATTACTCTTCATCCCCATCTTAAAGATCTGCAGAAGACCTGATAATAATACGGCTGATATTAGTGAAGTTAGAGATGTACCAGTGAGAACATAAACTCCTCTCCTGGGCTTTACTTCTCATTTTTGTGTTAATAATACCACTAACCCCAAAACCCCCCCCCCATACCACCCAGATAGGGTAATAACCCCCCTTATCTTGTTCTTTACTGCATATTATTTATTTCAGAAAAACAAAACAAATATCGATCCCGAGTGCAAAACGCTCACGGGGAATGAATTGAGACTGGGCCCAAAATATCCATTACCATTGCACCTCACATGAGACTTGGCTCCAAATTTATTACCAGAGCACGCTACATAACTGGCCACAAATGTATACCATGCACCTCAACATAACTGCACAATTCGATAACCAGTGCACGCTCACATGAGACTGGGCACAAAAATGTCATTACCAGTGCACCCCATGCGACTGGACCAAAATTCAACCATGCAGGCACTAGGACTGGGCACCAAAATGATTCATTACCAGTGCCCGCTCACATGAGACTGGGCACCAAAATTCTTACCAGTGCACGCTCACATGAGACTGGCACCAAAATATCTTACCAGTGCATGCTCACATGAGACTGGGCACCAAAATGTCATTACCAGTGCACGCTCACATGAGACTGGGCACCAAAATATGCATACCAGTGCAACGCTCACATTGAGACTGGGGCTCCAATTGGTCATTACGACTTACCAGTGCAACGCTCACATGAACTGGCTCCAAATGATCTACCAGTGCACGCTCACATGAGACTGGGCTTCCAAATATTATACCAGTGCAGGCTTCAAAGATATACTGTTCTCCAAAATATCCATACCAGTGCACGCTCACATGAGACTGGGCTCCAATTATTGATACCATTGCATGCTCAGCATGAGACGGGGCTCCAAAATGTTGATACCAGTGCAAACTCCACTAGTGAAGCTGGGCTCCAAAATATCGATACCATGCATGCTCACATGAGACTGGGGGCTCCAATAATTGATACCAGTGCAGGCTCACATGAGACTGGGCTCACAAATATCAATACCAGTACACTCTCACACGAGCAACTAGGCTCCAGAATGTCAATACCAGTGAACGCTCACATGGGATGGCTCCAAATTATTGATACCAGTGCATGCTCGCGATAAACTGGGCTCCAAAATGTTGATACAAGTGCCGCATAGAGGACGGGCGGGGGGGAGGGGGGAAAAGGATAGGGTAAGAGAGGGCTCGGAGAGAAGGATAGAGGGGAAGGGACTGGGTTTCACCGGCCTAATACAGAGAAGGGCTGAATGATCGGGAGTAGGGGGGGGGGCATGTCGCTGATGCTCCAAAATGTCGATAGCCGATGCAATGCCCTGAGACTGGCTCCAAAATATTGATACCGGGAGTTCAGTCTCCACATGAGAACTGGCTCCAAATTATTGATTAACAGGTGCAAGTCTCACATGAGACTGGCACCAAATATCAATACCGTACACTCTCACGACGAGACTAGCTCCGAATGTCAAAACAGTGAACGCGTCACATGGAATGGTCCAAATCATGATACCAGTGCATGCTCGCATGAGACTGGTGCTCCAAAATGTTGATACACAGTGCACGCTCACAGAATGAGACTGGGTTCCAAAATATCGATCCAGTGCATCTCACCTGAACTGGGCTCCAAATTATTGATACAGTCACGCTTACATGAGACTGGGTCCAAAATATCGATACCGATGCATGCCACATGAGACTGGGCTCCAAATTTTGATAGCAGTGCGCCTCCACTGAGGACATGGCTTCCAAAATATCGATACCAGTGCATGCTCACATTAGACGGGTCTCTCCAAATTAATGATACCGGTGCAGCGCTTACCTAACTGGGGCTCCAAAATATCATATCAGTCAGCTACGTAGACTGCTCCAATTCATACAGTGCACGCTCACATGAGTTGCTCGCAAATAATGATACCAGTGCACGCTAGACAGGATATGGTCTCCAAATTATCAAGACATTGCCAACGCTCACATGAATATTGCTCCAAAATATCAGATACCAGTGCACGCTCACAGTAGATGGGCTCCAAAATATCGATACCAGTGCACGCTCTACCTGAGTTGGGCTCCAACATATGAGTACCGAATTGGGGAAAAGTGCACGCTACATGAGAGTGGGCTCCAAAATGATAACGATCCAGGTGGACGCTCACCATGAGATTGGGCTCCAAAATATTGATACCAGTGCTGCGACGCTCACAGGATAGTGGGCTCCAAAATATTGATACCAGTGCACGCTCACATGAAGGCGGGATCAAAATCATCGATACCAGTGCGCTAACATGAGAGGGACCCAAATATCGATACCAGTGCACGGCTCACATGCGATTGGACTCCAAAATTGATACCAGTGCACCTCACATAGAGTGGGCTCCAAACTATTGATACAGTCACGCTCACATGAGACTGGGGCTCCAAATAATCAATACCAGATGCACGTGGTAACCCCAAAAACACAATCTTATATATGATATCTCTCATAGGTCGTTTCTTAGAAGTCCATCTTTGCTCTTCTATTGTTCCCACGCATTGCATGTCATCAATTATTTCAACACCCTCTTCCAAGGTATAGCTACAGATCAAAAGGTTGCATGTACTTCTACAGAGGAAAGTGAAATTCTCCTGGCAGCTTCCTTCTATATTCTATGCTGCCTCGGCTGACCGCTACCGTCTGGGCACACTTCAACAGTCCATATCTCTGAATGAACCTTACCCTTGAAACAATTCTGGTTTCATATTAAACAGAGATACTCCCCATTAATACAAATCTATGTGCTTATGGATGCCTACCAGACCAGAGTACTAAAGTTCAACCGGCAAATCAACTTTTTTAGTACAAATTTAAGGTGGATATATCCGCATTATGAAGCTCCATACACAATCCAGATATCTTATTTTGCAATTAGGTGTACCACGGATTTGATTTTCTAGATGCCCTATATTTAGTTGGAACGCCCCCTGAAGGCGTTAACCAATCCTGAGAGAACCCGCTATTTTGCAGCATTGGGTGTCTCTGATATCAAAATTGTACAATGGGCTATTTTACTAAGGCGGTAACCACCTTTTTATAGAGAAACAACATCACCATGTCCTAATATATCTCCGTGTATAAGCGTCAATGGACCGATATTTGGTTGCAAATGCTGGTGTGGGCTGGATATTGGACCCCAATACGTTCCTCTGATGAGCCCTTTATTGGAAACACATTGAAGGAACCTGGAAACCTGCATTTTTTGATCTTTGTGAGTAAGTGAATAAAGGACAACTGATATGTAGTACATTAAGCACCAAGGTGGAACTGCTATATTGATTGTAAAATTGTCCATCATCCCAAGACGACCAACATCTGGCTGGGACAATTATAAGACTTTTATGGTATGCAAAAAAAAGAAAGAAATAAGATAAACTAAAACATTTTTTGTTATGATTTTTGTCATGTCTGTACTTACCGTCAGTTCTGCTGTCTGTGTCCGGTATACAATGCTTTTACAGACCCTCAATAAAGAAGCCGAGCGAATACTATATACAGTCGCCGGATTCTTCTTCTCGGGAGAGTTTCCTGTCTTGGTGATACAACACTTTACAAAGCAATAAATGTGGGCCTAAAAAATAGCCCCTTCTGTAGAAAAAAAATGGGAAAAAGATTGACATCAGTGGGAAACAGTAGGGGGATTCTTAGTGGTCATCTGTGCATGTGCTAACTTCAACCTCAACGACCCCGGGACAATCATCACCACAACAATAGCTTAAACAAAAATTGACAAAACATTTACCTGCCTGACAAGAAGAGTGTTGAATGTAATACTGCACTGTAAGAAACAATTTATAAGGACGTACAGGAGTACGTGAAAGAACGGACGGGTGAAACATGTCAGAATATACAAAAGGTTTCACCAAACATTGGTCTAAACATTTAAGGAAACCTGTAACTGTGTTCCAGAAATATCTCCCCCAAAAAACTGGCAAGAGGGGACTTTGTGGCCCTGTTCAAGAATAGAATCCGAATGATTTCTACATTTGAAGTTTAGCCGCTAAGAGCTATGAGAGTGCACCCAATGCCATTGTCAACCTCTTGTATTTTCTTAGTTTTTAAAACTTTATTTCACATAACCGGTCTGCTCCGCCAGCAGCATGTGGTGAGGTCCGGAAGTTGGGTAGGGGAAGATGCTTCTGTGTCTCATCCCATTCCTCCACACCAATCTAGGCCCCACCCATTTCTATAATTTGCTTGAATAGGCACACCTCTGCAGCTGCTCCTCCCCCAGCACCACCGTATGCTGCTGGCAGGGAGTGAGTATGTGAAATAACTTATATAAAGTACTGAATAATTCCGAAACTACAAAGGCATTTTTAAAGCCAGCATAGCAGAGGCTATTGGAACCTGTACATCAGCTATAAAACATTCCCGGGGACAGCTGACTGTGAGTACGGCCCGTAGAGCTAAACTCTCATAATGTCATGTATTCATCGATAAGGTAGACTTGACTCATCACTACTTCTAGCACGCATTCTTCTTATTTAAAAAATAGCACATTGGGCGAATTTGACGTTACCCGTCCAGTCGCGATCCAGCGGACGCGTTCTCCACACTGATTCGTGTCTGGCCGGGATTCACTGAAGGTCCGTAGCCGTACGTCCGATATCAACCCGGTGTCCACTGCTTCGGCGAGGGGTCCGCTGGAGTTCACCTTATCTTCTCCGGTGTCATGGTGAGTGCTGATCTTTGCAACGCAAATTTAGTCTGTTTGGCGTGATGCCGGCAACCGATGCGACACATATCCGATTGTGTGCCGCCAAATCCTGGGGCAATTGAGGGCAATCGGAAATCGTCTGAACCCCGGCGAAAGTGCGCAATTCAGAACCCTTATTAAAGAGCCCCACTGTTTTTTTAGATATTTTTCATTTCTTTTTTTCTCCATTTGATTATTTGTTACTGTTTTCCTGAGGTTATTTATCATGAAACCAATCGCGATGATCACTTCCTGCACTTTGGGAGAAGTATGTCCCACAATGCCGGGCAAGACAAGCTTGCATCGATGCATCATCAGTAAGATTATCATGTCATAAAAAAAAAACTTTTATAGGCTAGGACTACATTTTTGAATCTCCGAGGGATTCTCCCCAAAGTGATAAACCGCCTCCAAAGAACATGAGTTTCTAAATCAAAATATTTAAATCAAGGATTTCATCCATTACAATCCTAAATCAAATTACCAGAGACCCAATTCCAAAAAGTTTTTTTCCTCCGAACAAGAGAAAAAGAAAACCGACAGGACCAGCCTTGTTTGTTGACACTATAACCACGTCTCGAAATACGCTTAAGGCAACATTGCCCAGATTGTTCTCCTGCACATAAATACAGTGGATGTACAGCTTTACATCAGGACGTGTTGAATGTGACGGATGGAAAGATTGGTTTTCCTGGAGTAAGATCATACAGAAGTGGAAGGCAAGCAGGTTGGAGTTATCGCACTTGATGAGTGGGAGACGGAGAGGTCGGAAGTGACATCAAGTCGCACAAACCTTATAGTGAATCCCGGAAGACCCGATTCTCGTGTGGAGAATGCACCGCTGGGATCGCTACAGACGCGGGTAAGGGTTGAAATGAGGAAACCCCCTATGTGTCTTTCAGAAACACTGGACTTCCTCTAGATACGTGGAGTAACGACGATTTCGCCGAAATCATGGCATCAGGACTAGAGATTAGCGAACAGCTGCTCGCGAGCTTGAGCTCGGTACGAGCATTAGGGTAGCTCGAAACTGCTTCGTTGTAATGCTCGGAAGACGAATACTTTTGCCCGCGGTCGCGAATGGCAGCTCCCGCCGTTTATGCTTTTTGGCGGGCCAGAACAACAGAGCCAATCACAAGCCGGAGACTCTGCACTCCACCCAGCATGCACGGTACCGCTTACACTTCGCTAAGCGTGGTTTGGGCTGGCCAGATCGGTGACCCTGGGATAGACTAGCCTCTGGCCGCGCTGCTACTCGTGATGTCATTTCTGTCTCTGGATGCGGCGTGCTAGGGAGAGAGCTGCTGCTGGTTCAGGAAAGCGTTAGGGGTGGTTCTAATGAGCTTACTAACTGTTCGGCAGGTGATTCTCAAGAACAACGCCGCGTTCTAGGTCTAGGCAATAACGTTTCACTGTTTGATTTTAATTTGCATCTTTTACCATTTTTGTGAGGAATTACAGGGACTGTGCGACGTTGTGTTGTGAGGCTCTTATGGCACCAAAACATATACCATAGCACAGCCCTAAGTGAAGGAAATTCAGTAGGGTGTTGAGTGTCTATTAGGCAATAACTTCAGTGTCATCTCATCTGGCATAGTAGTGTGCTTCCCTTGATACTTGGGCTAGAAAATAGCCGATAGGAATACAACAGCTTCTTGAAGCTACAGTAGCGTTTCCTATATATTTGATTTCTGGTTGATCTGCTTGGGGTGGCTTTGTTTCTGCAGTGCATGTACTTGCCAATTCTGATAAATTGTAGTGAGACTTGGGGTGCGAGGGAAACGCGCTGTGTCTGCGGCTTAGTGGCGCGTATGGCCTCGCAAAGGCTGAAGTGGCAAAATTCAGTAGGGGTCCAACTCCCTAGCATATAGGACCTCCAAACCCATAACATACAGAATATCCAACGCCATAACATACAAGACCTCCAACTCCCTAGCATATAGGACCTCCAAACCCATGACATACAGAACCTCCAATGCCATAACATACAGGACCTCCAACTCCCTAGCATACAGGACCTCCAAACCCATAACATACAGAACCTCAAACGCCATAACGTACAGGACCTCCAACTCCCTAGCATACAGGACCTCCAACCCTATAACAACACCCTACATTATACAAGACCTCCAACCCCATAAAATAATCCTACAATATGCAGGACCTCCAACCCAATAACATGCAGAACTGCCAACCCTATAACATAACCCTACAATATACAGGACCTCCAACCCCATAACATACAGGACCGCCAACCCTATAATAAACAAAACACCCAACTCCATAACACACAGGCCCTCCATTTCCTATAGAGGAGCTCCACACTCCATAGCACACAGATTCTGAAAGCCCAATAACAAACAGAACACTATAAAACACAGAACCTCTGAACACACATGAACAGTATTCCCAAATATACACAGTGTATCCAACCCCATACATTACACACATTCCAAAATTCTCCTAATTCCAGTACATACAGCTGTGTCCTCTCTCACCTTCCTCCTGGCTCTGAGCTCTCTGTGATATCACATGGAGTTGTGCTCTTCTACTTGTCTCTCACTTCCCGCTGATGTAAATTATCGCCTGTCAGAGTTTTTTTTTTATCATTTCATCATGTAGTTTTAAATAGTTTTCTTGAGAATCTGGAGCCTTAACCAAACCAGAGATTACGTGAGCGATGGACACATCACAGGAAGACAAATTAGAGAACTATCACAGTTGACAGCGGCTTGTTAGAGGCTTGTTCACATAACAGGGTTTCATGATCTTGTGTTGTCTCATTAAAGTCATGGGGGGAGACTTATCTTTTACTTTGTGCACCGGCAGTGATTACCCCCCCCCCCCTCAGCTCCGGTGCCACCTGATACATCCTCCTCAGGGTCTGCTCCAGGTATCAGTAGGCCCCTGGATGACAGAGCCTCAGTGGGCCCCTTTACAGTGAACTCCTGTGGAGGCATAAAAAATTAACTAAAACCAACAGTCTCCTGTTCCCTAAAATATTTCCTAGTTTATCAACCCAAACAGCACCTCATAGTTATATTATATACAGCCCCCTCATGGTTATGTTATATACAGCCCTCTCACACCCTATGGATTGATTAGATACAGCCCCCCTCACCCCAATGGACTCCTTATGTACAACCTTATGTGGGCCCCCAGTAGCTCTGGGTCCCAGCACTTGCCCGGATACGCCCAGTGCTGGCGCTGGACCTGATCCACCTTCTGTATTCGGTGACTGAGCTGTGACATTATACAATTTTACGCCAGGCTCCACGTGCCAGGTGTGTGGCAGCTCACTCTGCCGCCAGCCATGTCCACTCTCAAGCCCCTCCATGATCACTGGGAGCTAAAAAAAACCTATGAATACATCAAGTAAAAGGACATAGATATAGCATATATATATATACCAATAAAAATCAGGATAAATAAAATGTACATTAACATAAAAATAATATTTTTATGGACATAAAAATAAAGCTAAAAAAAGCTAATAACTTTCATTTTATTTATCCTGATATTTATAAAAATATATATCTGCTCTTCCCAAATGTACGTGGATGACCTTTAACCTCATGTTTATTTTAGCCTGATACAATATTACATCTTAGACTTACATGTTTATGTAGCTGTTCGCCCCCTGAAACTCATTGTCCATTTTTCTACACCCTTGGAAATAAATGTTCCTATTCGGATCCAAGTAGCGTGTCCTTACATTTCTGGCTTACTTTTACCTTATTGTCTGTATTCCCATCCAGTGGATGCTGCAACTGCTGTCAAAGGGTTTCTAAAATGCCACTGCATCATTGTATTTCCACTGAATGCAATTGAAACTTTTCCTACAGTCTTTTCTTTTTACCTTAATAATTGTGCTGTGAGCGTTTTTTTTCTGTGTGTTTGAACACATAAATCAGCAGTAAATACCCACATCAATATATATATCAGCAGTAAATAACCACATTAATATATATCAGCAGTAAATACCCACAACAATATATATCAGCAGTAAATACCCACATCAATATATATATCAGCAGTAAATAACCACATTAATATATATCAGCAGTAAATACCCACATCAATATATATCAGCAGTAAATAACCACATTAATATATATATCAGCAGTAAATAACCACATTAATATATATCAGCAGTAAATACCCACATCAATATATATCAGCAGTAAATGACCACATCAATATATATCAGCAGTAAATAACCACATCAATATATATCAGCAGTAAATAACCACATAAATATATATCAGCATTAAATGTACTGCACATCAGGGATACACTCGGGCACAGACATCACTAAATGTTTAAGGTTTCTGACTTGACAGATGTCCAGAAGGCAGTCACTGACACACTGCACAAGGAGGAGAAGCCATAGAAAGTCATTGCTGAAGAAGCTGTTTACAGAGTGTTGTATCAAAGCATATTAATGGAAAGTTGAGTAGAAGGAAAAGGTGCACAAGCAACCGGGATAACTTCAGCCTTGATAGGATTGTTAAGAAGAAGTGGACGCTGCTGGAGTCACATGAGCCACCATACACTGACGTAACCAGGATATTGGCCCATGTGTAATTCATGTGTAATTAAGGGAGGTGTAATGTATACTCCAGGACATGGGCTACAAATGATATATTCCACGTGGTATCCACTCCTGACCAATAGACAATTCCAGCAGCATCCACCGAGGCCCAGGAGAAAAAGAACTGGACTGTTCTCAGTGTTCTTGGTGCTATTTCCAGATGAAAGGAAATTTTGCATTTCATTTCGAAATCAAGGTCCCAGAGTTTGGAAGAAGTGTGGTAACAGCCTGTAAATCTGCAGCACTGAGGGGCTCTGGTGGATCCCAAAGAGCTCTTCAGACTCATTTGCATAATTTGAAAAGTTGATTTTATAAGGAAGGCGGCCAAAGATAATAATTTTACAATTGATTTATGGGTCTATGAGTAAGTGCCCCTGCTGTATCACACTTGATTTTTATGGTAGATTTTGTAGTTTGTAAACATGATATGCAAAAGAAGTCCATCACTGGATCACGTTTGTTGTACGGACCTGCGTAAGATGTGTTTTTTTGCAGGATGAGCTGGGGTTCTTTTTGATATCCCAATTTTTATTTGTTTTGTAAAATGGCAAAAAAAATTGGTGAAATTTAAGAAATGTAATAAACTGTGGAGACGGGCCACTAACACATCGCCCCCCCTGATGACCTCATGGATGAAGAAGAAGATGTTATCAGTATTATCTCCTCAGTAGATCCTCAAGTTTGTGAAAACAGGAAGTCTAATTAAGGAAATATGTTCTTCTCAAGAACGCGGTCGGCCTGTGAGTGTGTATTTCTGTCTTTGTTGTGTCACCACATGTCTTACCAAGTGTCTGGCATCTACATTATCCTCTTGTGTACACAACTGCACCCCCAGCACAACACACGGGGAGCTGGATGGTCCATTTATGACACAAAGGCACAATGACACCAAGTGGGCTATTTAAATAAGAGCTGAAACAAAAATCGTGGTTTGTATCTATATTGTATCAGAGAAAATAAAGCAGGGACAGTTCAATGGCCGCAATCGGTGTCGATTCTGATTGAGGGCGTTAAAGGGAAACTTTCACCAGGGACCTCATTTTCACTAAAGACAGGTTACCGGAGACCATCACACCTGCAGTGTGAATATGTCCTTCTGCCTTCTCTAAGCATTTGCATTATAATATAATTGTGTGGTGTAACTTACCTCGCACAGGAGTCCAAGAGATTGGCTCTGGTTTGCATGTATTTAAAAAAACAACTCGTGACTGCAAACTGCAACCTCCTCAGCTCTCAGCCCACACCTTTGTGCTCCTGTACAGCTCCTCCCTCCCCAACTGATGTCACCTCACCACTGATGTCACCTGTAAGCTCTGTGAAGGATCAGGAGGGAGGAGCTGTACAGGAGCACAAAGGTGGGGGCTGAGAGCTGAGGAGTGAGCAGCACAGACAAGTCACAGTGTAGTTAGCTGACATCAGTGGGGGAGGTAGGAGATGTGCAGGAGCTCAAAGTTGGGACTGAGTGAGTGAGCGGTGTGCAAAGTAACAGCCTCAGTACCTCTATATCTATAGCCTCAGGTGGATTAAGCGCTGGTTCAGTATTACATCATCTATTCCACAGCTACAATCCCTGGTCAATACTCACACGTCTCTCTGCTGGATCCTTCGTCTGTTATCCTCAGCAGAAAGTTCTCTTTTTATGTATTTCCTGATTCTATTTGTAGAAACGTATTTCCACATTTCTTCTCGGTGTCTTTCTATGTAAAAGGAGGCGGCTGAGCTACAGGAGGTGTATGATAGTGTGAGATATTTGAGTACTCAACCTCTTCGCTTCTTTCGACATATATATTGAAAAGCAGTTTATTTATATATTTTTTACAAATAAGATATAAATTATTTGCAGCATTATAATAATTTAAGATAGAAAGTAACATACACATAGTAAGAAGTTCAACCCCCTGTGTTACAGAGAAAGAGGAAAATAAAATGTCCCTATAGGTCAGACAGCAATTATCTCACACTAGATATAAAAGCGCAGAAAGTAACAGAAACGTTTTCATCACCAGCACTACCAACATACACACAATCCTGCTGTACCACACTGGAGCCAACACCACAAGAGAGGCCCCTCTGTATCCGTCCATGAAAAAAGAAAACTATGTCATAGTCACCTGGAATTAGGTCATTAATAGAGACGAGCGAACAACTCGTTCGAGCATTAGCGTACTCGCAACTGCTCGGTGCTCAGACGAGTATTTTGCCAGCTCCAGAATATGGCATCTTGCGGCGTTTTTCATTTTGGGCGGCCAGAAACAGAGCCAATCACAAGCCAGGAGACTCTGCACTCCACACCAGCATGAAGTGGTACCCTTACACGTCGATAGCAGTGTTGGCTGGCAAGATCAGGTACCCTGGAATAGACTAGCCCTGCCCGCGCTGCTCGGATCATTCTGTGTCTGGATGCCGCTAGGGAAGAGCTGCTGCTGGTCGGAGGAAAGCGTGTTAGGGTGTTCTATTACTTAGCTGTTAGGCAGGATGATTCTACAAGAACCCAACAGCCCTTCTTAGGGCTACAATAACGTATATATTTTTATTTTTTTAAAATTATTTGCTTGTGGCTGGGCTTGCTGGCACTTAGTAGTGCAGGTAGTACCATATTGTGAGGATTAGCAGGGGGACTTGCGAACGTTATATTCAGCTCTTAGTGACACACATATCCACCTCAAACACCTAAGTGGGACAATTTATTGGAGGTTTGATTGAATTAGGTACAGTCTGACGATTTTTTTTTTGTTTTTTTCAAAAGTGAAAGTCACAGGCACAGCAACAAAATCCTTTTTGGCTTTCAGAGGTGCAAATGCAATTTCATCTAGCTTAGTCGTTGCTACGTTTAGCAAGTAGTCTCCAGAAAATCCCAATCCACATTCTCTCTGCCAGTAGCGTACTGTACGTCACATGAGGCGTAATCTAATACGGTTTTTTGTTCACATTAGTACCGGGACATTCGCAATCCACTTTCAGTTTGCTTTCTGAACCCTAATGTCGCATGCCACTCTTACCTGCCTAGGCAGCTCAGGCATCCATGCATGCTGCCCCTGCTGTTTCCTGTCCATTTCCGTGGTTGTTCCATCCTTTCTGAGGTTCCCAGGTGTTGGCCAAGCTTCCCTGTGCAAACCTTGGTTCCCTGAAAAATGCTCGAGTCTCCCATGACTTCAATGGGTTCGTATTCGAGACTGAGCACTCGAAATCGGGAAAAGTTCGTCTCGAATAACAAGCACCGAGCATTTTAGTGCTGCTCATCTCTAGTCATGAATGGTTCCTACTAAACACTTGTGGGTCAAAACTATTGGAAAATTTGAATAGTCACATAGGAACTCCAGAACAACAGACAAAGGGACAATACCCAAGGCCATGACCATAAACAATGAAATAAAGTTATCATTGCATCCTGGCAGGTCAAAGCCCCCATGCGACAGCCACAGAGGTTATTATATATTATTGTCAGACTGATTGGCGAGGTCCCAATAGAACATAATCTGGCGCTTGCGTCTTTCTGATTAAAACAACACATCTGTGCAGTGAATGTATCTATGTGTTGGATACATCGTGTGTGTAGAGGCCTTGAAGTGCCGACCCCAGGACAGTCAACTTTTTGAATGGTCTTTTTGGTTTTCCCGGTGCTTGTGCACACTTTTCTTCCATACTTTTTCATTCCACTCAACTTTCCATTTAAGCTTTGATAGAGCACTCAGCTTCTTTAGCCGTGGCCTCTTGTATTCGTTGTGGTGTGACTGCCTTCTGGACTAGGGTCAGCACTTTTACCATGATTGTGTCCCCTAATAACCAGGCTAGGGCATTTGAAACACTAAAGAAACGTTTTCAGGTGTTTTGGTTTTATTATTTAATTTTTTGAGGTAACGACTCTGGGTTTTCCTTGCGCTGCAGCCAAAAATCATCAACATTAAAAGAAATAAAAACTTTGAAAAGTTTCTTGCTTGTAATGACTCTATATAAATATAAATTTCACTTTTGAAAGTGCTTGTAAATGTCTGTCAATGAGTTCCTTTCCCCCTAACGATCGGCCATAAGGCCATCATAAAACAGAGATCAGAGAAGAATTGGCTCCATGTCTTTGTGTTTGTCCTGAACCATAACTTTCAGCCACCGCTCCCATAGAAGGAAAAGGAATGCGGCTGCCGTTACAGGTTTAGCCACCACCCGGAGCTCACGACAACTGCTTTCAGATCTATTTTCTGTGTTTATCATAAGCTAAATATGATAAATATTGATTGTGTGTATCCAAGTCAAGAGACAGGGCCATCAATGATGATTCCTGGAAATGAGAAACCAAAACAGGAAGGAACCATCACTTAGATGATGATGGACCCTTTCATGATCTTCCATCTACTCAAACGCAGTCAAACATGATCATCAAATATTGTTGTCCAAAATCAAAGGCTCCAGGAACAAATGGTCCACATAAAAAGAACGAGTTACAAAGTATCAAAATGCTGAACAATACAAGGACAGACAACTATTAACCAGCAGTCAGCAGTTTTCATAGATCCCTTCATCTTCTACTTCTCTCTCTCGTTTTTCTTCTTCCATGTTGGCGTAAATTTCCTGCTCATGTCATTTTCCATCTGACAATTTGAAAATATAAAAGAAGAAAAAAAATAATAAAGTTACTCTTTTACTGGATTGCTGATTTTCAGAGGAAATGCGTGTGTATGTGGGGGGGTCTTTGCCATCAAGGGCTAAGTTCCTAAACATGGTGCTCATTTACTAAGAGTCCCGTGGCCACACTTTTGTCAGATATTCGACGTTTTCAGATTTGCGCTGCTATGACAGGGATTTAGAAAGAGATTAGCGCACGCAATCGGATATTGGCGCATCGGCGCCGGCTTTCATGAGACACAAATCCTGGGGGGGCCGTCAGACGATCCGATGATTCGGACAGTATCTGTTGTACTGTTGTGTCTTAGTCTCTGTATTTCACACTTGGCACAGAGGGCGATCACCCCCCCATTCACTGGCCACTGCCTAGGGTGGTAGGGTAGAGTAGGTAGAGTGAGTGTGGTGGGGTCAGAATTAAGGCTCAATGTCTATGTCTGTTTTTATGATAAAATGCGGGGGCCCAGAGCAAGAGCTCCTGTATAATGTGGCCTTGTCCGCACCTTCTCACACTTCTGGTGTCCCAGACGCACAATGGGGGCATTACTAAGGGCCCGATTCGCGGTTTCCGACGTGTTACCCCGAATATTTCTGATCTGCGCAGATTTCCCCTGAATTGCCCCGGGATTTTGGCGCACGGCGATCGGATTGCGGCGCATCGGCGCTGGCGCACGCGACGGAAATCGGGGGGAGCGTGGCCAAACGCAAAACCAGACGGATTCGGAAAGACCGCCGCATTTAAAAAAAAAAAATTGTGTCGCAGAGCTTGCACTACCTCAACTAGCCGGAGGGTTGTACTCCAGTGCGGTTACGGGGAACTTCAGCGCCAGCAGAGCACAATACACGCAGAAAACGCGCCGCTGGATCACGAATGGACCGGATAAGTAAATCTGCCCCAATGTGTTGCTTTAATTGCGCTAGGAGAGCAACACGCCCTGGGCTGCCTGGGGCTGTAGGAGGAGACCTTGAGCTCTGGTCAACTCTGTGCTAAGAGGTCTATTAAGTCCACTCTGGGACGTGTTGCCATAGGTTCGCCACCTGCCTTACACCTTTGTGATGGGATTGAAGGGAGATTTTCACCCAATTTGCAGCGTCTGAGCTACAATTTAGTTTTGGGTAAATGAGCATCAATTCTCACAGAGAACCTCTAGAGGAGCCTTCCAGAATATGGAAGATGTGTTTGTGCTACAAAAAGGGGGTTATGGGCGGAGAAGCAACTCCATATTAGTACCTTAATATGAATTGAGAAACTTTACCTTAGATGAAAACTTTTTATAAATGTTCTTGGGGTCTCTACTTGCTTCATGATGTAATAATCTTAAACAACAGCACCCATGGCATCAATCATTATATGCATTCATCATGCACATTATTCTTTTTCACCCCATCTCATCACACATACCCTTTGAATCCCATTTTTGAGTTAACAGCCAATTGACACTGACTCTAGTACATTTTTGGCATTGCGCTATTTCATGTGCTCATGACGAATTTTTATGAGTTCACAATATCATTGTTTTCAACAATATAGTTACCGACGTTCACTCAGCTACACCTATTGGACACGTTCTATTGGTTATTGGTGTGCTTATTGCCACGTAGACGGCAATATAATCCTTTATGATGCACAGTCACTTAATTAACGCACCTAACTATATATACAAGGCAGTCCCCGGGTTACATACAAGATAGGGTCTTAGGTTGTCTTAATAAGCTTACAGAGTTAGTTATGGATAGAAGTCGGAACTCTGTATATTTATCATATGTAAATCCAGCCGGAACTTTTTGAGTCCTCTGTGTACAATTGGATTTTTAAATGGGGTTTGTCACGAAGAAGCAATATTAACCAACTAAGAGCTGATTCATTACAGACACCCTGTGATAACTGTTTACAGCTGATCGTTGTAGGCCTGGACTAATGTATAATAAATTCACAACAAATCCAGAGGTCCGTTTGTAACCTTGAGGTCGTATGTCCGTCGAGTGGTTCTTAAGGTGCAAGCGTGGGCAACAGCATGGCCATGACAGAGTGACAGAATGAAGCTAGATAGTATCTAAAACATGCAATAATTGACCCTGACACTATGGGGGACGGCATGAGTTGCAGAGCCGCCACCAGGTTACGGCCGTTGTCACACACAACCATTCCCGGCTTGAGGTTCAGCGGTGCCAGCCACAGATCAGTCTGCGCCGTGATGCCCTGTAATAGTTCTTGGGCGGTGTGCCTTTTATCGCCTAGGCTCAGCAGTTTGAGCACCGCCTGCTGTCGCTTAGCGACGGCACTGCTGCTGTGCCTAGAGCTACCGACTGATGGCGCCGTGCCCACGGATGGTAGTTCGGAGGAGGAGGTGGAGGAGGGGTGGGAGGAGGAGGAGGCATAGTAGGCCTGAAACACCTGGACCGAGGTAGGCCCCGCAATCCTCGGCGTCGGCAGTATATGACCAGCCGCAGGGTCAGACTCGCTCCCAGCCTCCACCAAGTTAACCCAATGTGCCGTCAGCGATATATAGTGGCCCTGCCCGGCAGCACTCGTCCACGTGTCCGTGGTCTCCCTGCTGAAGCTTGGTCTCCTCCCTGCTGAAGCTTGGTCTCCTCCCTGCTGAAACTTGGTCTCCTCCCTGCTGAAACTTGGTCTCCTCCATGCTGGAGCTTGTCCTCCTCCATGCTGGTGCTTGGTCTCCTCCCTGGTGAAGCTTGGTCTGCTCCCTGCTGAAGCTTGGCCTCCTCCATGCTGGAACTTGGCCTCCTCCCTGCTGAAGCTTGGCCTTCTCCCTCCTGAAGTTTGGCCTCCTCCCACTATATTTCATGGTAAGTTCTAGGGGATGTGTAGTAGGGCTTTCCTCCAGCGTTTTGGTATTTAGGATAAAATGTTCAATTTAGATCTCTCTCTGGGGGCTTTAACGGGTTAATATATACATGTCACACTTTTCAGTTTTTAAATTTCACACAATATGCAGAAGCAGGCCTCATTCTCTTTGCACGTCACATGCATTTGATACTTTCTGTTGTTCTTTCAGGAAAAAAAATTGTGGCTGTAAAATTTAAAAATGAGAAAAGTTCAAAAGTTGTGAAGACTTTTGCATCCTCCTGTATGATTCAGAGTATATTGTTTACACAGTCTCTAACAGTCTCTTCCGGTTGTTCTTGTGACCATAGCTATTTATGACAATACGACACAGTTGCTCACACTTACCAGTCACAGTTATTGTGGTTTTCACCTCTTTGTAATAACTATAACTGTCTGCACTGTTTTTCCCGTCTTCATATCTGAAGTAATATTCCCCATTATCTTCACTCCCGGCGTCAGTTATGGTCAGGCTGCAGTCTCCAGTATCGGGATTTCCCGTCAGATGGAAGTTTGTTTTTTGGCCATTATTAGATTTATGATTAGTGGCCACAATATCATTCGATGTTCCTTTCCAGTATCCAGTGGAATCTGTGAATCTGTTCTTATAGTCGGCAGTGAAGGTACAAGGAATGGAGACACAGAGACCCTCCTGGACACTGACACTAGAAGCCACAGTAATGGAATATCCCGAGACTTGACATGTGACACCTGCAGAAGGAAAGAGGACAGAATTAAGGTTTATCTTTACGTAAAGGGAACCTGGCAATTTTGGTTTGGATGCATTTTAAAAAACAACTCTCAGCCCCCACCTTTGTGCTCCTCTACAGCTCCTCCCTCCCTCCCCTTTAACCTTTAACCATGTACTGTGAATTTACTTGCTTCCATTTCAGCATGAGACTAGATTCTTTTTCTTTAACAGACACAGGAGTTCTTTTAAGCAGATCTCCACCATGTGAGGTTTTGTCCTGTTTGTGCATTGGTCAATGTTGCTTTTGAAATATTTGTTTCATTTTGTAACAATCACGCATTGACGAAGGTCGCGTGTAGGCCCGAAATGCGTCAGCTGTAATGTATGTCCTTGTTATCAATTGTTTAAAAGAAGAAATAAAGTATTAAATGTTTTACTCCAGTAACGGGATCCATTTCCTATTACAATCTTGTGCTGCTCTGCACTCCAGACAGCTCATCCCGATGTACGGGCACACAAGTCTATTTATTGTATTGAAGGAACATCTCCAGGGGTATATATATGTTTTACGTGTGTATTTACATGTGTATATATGATATATATTTGATTTATGGTATTGATCTCCACAATTGCTCTCTATAAGGATGAATTCACATGAACGTATTCCCGCCAGGCCGTAGCTGGGTTGGCATATGATCGGAGCCATGGAGAGAAGGAGGGTTGACCCATCCCCTCTCCACAGAGATACAGCCCCGTAACGCAGTCCACATAGGACATGTCTATATCGCACCGTGCGCCCATTGCCAGCCTATGGGGGACGTCTGTACGGCTGCAAGCTTGTGCCCGTACATGCAACCCCCTATGCCGGTGTGAATATAGCCGTATAATTCCCTCATCTCATATCAGTTAAAAAAGATTATAAAATGCCATGGACGGGCCGCTAGAGCTGGCACAAGGGACCTACTTTAATAAATCTGTCCAGTTCTCACATAATTTTTGGAAGCCCAGTGGTGGGGGCACAGGGAGGGCCTCAATCTGCTTATTTCAGTTTCTCCATTTTTGGTCCCTTCCCCATCTTCCCTTCCCATTTTTGGTCCCTTCCCCTTCCTGTATCACACTTCCTTCTGTGTTTTTTTGTTTTTTTTTCTGTCCTTTTCTATTGCTTCTTCTTTATCTGTCATCATTGGAATTTGTTTGGTATATACGGCAGTTTTTAGGTTCTCAATACTCCTAATAGTCTGTGCCCACTAAGTGCCCACTAAGAACAACACATTAAACAATTATGTTAAAAATATAATACATGACGGTTTTAATATCTACTTTTAACCCTTTTGTGCTTCCTTTCAACTCCCCTTCTTTATCTTTATCCATATATTTTTTTTATTTTTATGTTTCCAGAGCTGTAGGGGGGATCGAGGGCTCGTTATCCGTGTTACTCCATTGTTAAGGCATTTAATATTCTATGTCGGTTTCTCCATTTCACCATATTTTGGCTCCAATAACTTTTTCATACTTTGGTGTGCGGAGATGTGTAAGGTGTCATTTTTGTTGGATGTTATGACATCTTTATTGCTATCATTTTGGGGTCTGTTCAACCATTTTATCACTTTTTTACATTTTTTATGTTTTGCAAAATGGTGAAAAAAGGGGCATAAGTCTTGCAGTATATGGAGAATGTGCTATGGGGATATAGATCCTGCCCAATGACAGGTACTGGAGTCTCATACATGGGAACATATCGTCATACCCTAACAATGTCATTGGAAGCACTATCCCATTCAAGAAGGGGGCCCCCACGCACCTCTATATTTATAATTATATAACATGATATCTTCATGTCCAAAAATCTTAATCTAAAAATGATTATCAGATTTGATGTAACTTGAAATTAATAAAAAATTCCAAATGTTGAATCGACAAATTTTTTCTATCTGGCAAAACATAAAATTTGGAATAAAAAGTGAAACATTCCACAGCTCCAAGAACCTAAATATGAAAAATGTATGGATGTGAGAATATGGCAAAAAACTAAATTACATTTTTTAAAAATCATTTTTTTCAAATGTATAAAACATAATAAAACATACAAATAATTTCCGTGATTGTCTTGACCCAAAGAATTTATGGAGGTGTCATTTGGAGTGCACAGCCATGAAACAAAGCCTGTAAGAAATTGTGAGAGCTGTTCTCTAACTTCCCCGTGCACTGCATGTAATATTACGTGGTGCCACTAGGACGTCCGTATAGTTGCACATATGACAAGCCACCATTGAAAAATAAAAAAGTAATGAGGATGGGAGCAAAAACAGAGGCACAAAAACAGAAAAGTCCATAAAAACTACAAGCTGGTTTTATGGTAGTTAGAGATGAGCAGACTTGAAGTTTCATTTTGGGTTTGAAGTTCGAGTGCATCCCACACAACCCAGACATATCATCAGATTGGGGACCAAACAGCCAATGTGGCATTTTGATGCTACTAGCCATGGCTGTGATTGGCCGGGGGGACACCCTGGCTTATTGTAGCCATGGAAAGCTGCCGGACTGGCTGTTTGCCCTGCTGCATTTATTAAGAACACCACTGTTTGGAGCACCTTTATCCCACCCCCAACAAGCGTGCACCCACCCATTCCCTTCTAACTACTACTATTGCTGTTCTGCTCTGGACTTTCTATGAGAAATTCGGAGTTTAAGGAAATCAAACTATCAAAATCCTTCATGATAAACCATGTTTTCTGTTACCCATTAGCATAATTTGAAAAGTTGATTTTAGAAGGAAGGAGAGCACAGGAGTACGTCCTCGTTGGACATTCCGGATCGGGGATCGCGCAGGGATCGGGTAAGTAAATGTGCCCCCTTATATTCAAGGACTATCACACACTAAAGAATCATTTTACAATAGTCATATTGAGTTACTTTAAAAACTGAAAAAATATACCATATATACTTGAGTATAAGCCGACCCAAGTATAAGCCGAAACCCCTAATTTTGACACAAAAAAACTGGAAAAACCTATTGACTCGAGTATAAGCCGAGGGTGGGAAATGCATTGGTCACAGCCCCCCAGTATAAAGCCTGCCAGCCCCCTGGAGTACATAGCCAGCCAGCCCCTGTAGTATATAGCCAGCCAGCACCATGGAGTATATAGCCTGCCAGCCCCTAGAGTACATAGCCAGCCAGCCCCTGTAGTATATAGCCAGCCAGCACCATGGAGTATATAGCCTGCCAGCCCCTAGAGTATATAGCCTGCCAGCCCCATGGAGTATATAGGCTGCCTACCTGCCCCCTCAAGTATATAGCCTGCCTACCCTCTCGAGTATATAGCCTGTCTGTCTGCCCCCCTCGAGTATATAGCCTGTCTGAACCCCGAATATATAGCCTGCCTGAACCCCGAATATATAGCCTGCCTGCCTGCCCCCTCGAATATATAGCCTGCCTGCCTCCTCAAGACTGTGGCGGACCAGGACCTGATGTCGCTTCACAGGGGAATATACAAGTAGATGACCCCTTTAAGAAGTTGTTGTTAGTAGATTAAAGTTTAGATTTCTATAAATGAGGAGCATGTGAATAGAGAAGAGGATTATGGGATACATCCGAATAATTATATATCGTAATAATAATATATGGCATGAGACTAGGATGTACTTACCTCTCCACAGCCAACATAGGGTAATGGTGGTCAGCAATAACCTTACACCACAGAGCTCATTACTCTTCATCCCCATCTTAAAGATCTGCAGAAGACCTGATAATGACGGCTGAATATGAAGTGAATTAGAGATGTACAAGTGAGAACAGAAACTCCTCTCCTGGGCTTTACTTCTCAGTTTTTGTGTTAATAATACCCCCCCCCCCCCCTTTCCTGTTACTTTACTGCATATTATTTATTTACAGAAAACAGAAAACAAAATATCGATACCAGTGCACGCTCACATGAGACTGGGCACCAAAATGTCATTACCAGTGCACGCTCACATGAGACTGGGCACCAAAATGTCATTACCAGTGCACGCTCACATGAGACTGGGCACCAAAATGTCAATACCAGTGCACGCTCACATGAGACTGGGCACCAAAATGTCATTACCAGTGCACGCTCACATGAGACTGGGCTCCAAAATATCGATACCAGTGCACGCTCACATGAGACTGGGCTCCAAATTATTGATACCAGTGCAGGCTCACATCAGACTGTGCTCCAAAATATCAATACCAGTGCACGCTCACATGAGACTGGGCTCCAAATTATTGATACCAGTGCATGCTCGCATGAGACTGGGCTCCAAAATGTTGATACCAGTGCACGCTCACATGAGACTGGGCTCCAAAATATCGATACCAGTGCATGCTCACATGAGACTGGGCTCCAAATTATTGATACCAGTGCAGGCTCACATGAGACTGGGCTCCAAAATATCAATACCAGTACACTCTCACACGAGACTAGGCTCCAGAATGTCAATACCAGTGAACGCTCACATGGGAATGGCTCCAAATTATTGATACCAGTGCATGCTCGCATGAGACTGGGCTCCAAAATGTTGATACCAGTGCACGCTCACATGAGACTGGGTTCCAAAATATCGATACCAGTGCATGCTCACATGAGACTGGGCTCCAAATTATTGATACCAGTGCACGCTTACATGAGACTGGGCTCCAAAATATCGATACCAGTGCATGCTCACATGATATCAATACCAGTATCACCTCACACGAGACCCTAGGCTCCAGAAAAATAAGTCCATACCATTTGAACGCTCCACATGGAATGGCTTTCCAAATTATTGATTCCATGCAATGCTCGCATAAACGGGGCCTCCAAAATGTTTTGATAAACCAGTGCACGCGCACATGAGACCTGGCTCCAAATATCCGATACCCAAGTATTGCGTGCTCACATGAGACTGGGCCTTCCAAATATTATTGAATACCAGGCAGGCTCACATGAGACTTGGCCCAAATTTTATAACCAGTGCAGGCCTCCATGGAAACTGGGCTCAAAAAATTACAAAATACCAGTAACACTCTCCAACAACGAGACTTAATGCTCCAGAATGCAATACCAGTGAACCTCACCTGGAATGTGGCCCTCCAAATTTTATTGATAAACCAGTCAGTGCATGCCTTCCGCATAAGACTGGGCTCAAAATGTTATAACCATTTGCACGCTCGAACACATGAGACTGAGATGGTGTTCCAAAAATAATCGATAACCAAGTGCATGCCGCCACATGAAGACTGGGCTCCAAATTGTATTATAACCAGTGCACGCTTACATAGCCTGGGCCCTCCAAATATCGATATAAACCCACAGTGCATGCTTCACATAGACTGGGCTCCCAAATTTATTTGATAGCCAAGTGGCACGCCCTCAAATGAAACCTGGGGTTCAAATAAATTATCGATAAAATACCAGTGCATGCCCTCCCAAATGAACGGGGGCCCCAAATTATTGATACAGTGCAGCCGCTTACATAGGACTGGGCTCGCAAAAAATTTAATCAAATAACCAGTTACAAACTCCCCACACGAGACTTAGGCTCCCAGAATGTCAATACCAGTCACCCCCTCACATGGGAATGGCTTCAAAATAATCGATACCAGAGTGCACGCTAACATGAGACTGGGCCTCCAAAATAATCAATACACAGTGCACACGCTCACTATGAGATTGGGCTCCAAATATATCGATACCAGTGCACGCTCACATGAAACTGGGCTCCAAATAATCGATACCAGTGTGCACGCTTACATGAGATTGGGCTCCAAAATTTGATACCAGTGCACGCTCACATGAGAGTTTGGGCCTCCAAAAATCGATATAACCAGTTGCACCGCTCACTAGTATTGGGCTCTCCAAAAAATATTGATACCAGTGCAGCGCTCACATGAGAGTGGGCCTCCAAAAATATTTGATACCAGTGCACGCTCCACATGAGACTGGGATCCAAAATATGAGACGAGTGCACTCTAACATGAGAGTGGCTCCCCCAAATAAATCGAAACCAGTGCACGCTCACATTGAGTTTGGGCTCCAAAATATTGATACCTGCACGCTCCAATGAGAGTGGGCGTCCAAAATATTGTAATACATGAACACGCTCACATGAGACTGGGCCTCCAAATATCAATACCAGTGCACGCTGGTAACCCCAAAAAACACAATCTTATAATATGATATCCGTCTCATAGGTCCGTTTCTTAGAAGATTCCATCTTTGCTCTTCTATTGGGTCCCCACAGCATTATTTTCACACCCCTCTTCCAATGGTATAGCTACAGATGCAAAAGGTGCATGTACTTCTACAGAGGGAAAGTGAAATTCTCCCTGGCAGCTTCCTTTCTATCTTATTATCTGCTCCTCGTCTCGCTCGCTACCCGGCTGACCGTCTGGGGGCACACTTCAAACCGTCCATATCTCCTGAACTGCCCTTACACCTTGAAACAAATTCTGGTTTCCTATTAAACAGAAGATACTCCCCATTAATACAATATATGTGCTTATGGATGCCTACCAGAACCAGAAGATATCTTAAAGTTACAACACCGGCAAATCAACTTTTTTAGTACAAATTTATGTGGATATATCCGCATTATGAAATCCTCCATACACAATCCAGTATCTTATTTGTTGCAATTAGGTTACCGGATTTGAGTTTTCTAGATGCCCTATATTTACTGGAGCCCGCCCTGAAGGCGTTGAAAAGCCTCCCTGAGAGACCCGCTATTTGCAGCATTGGGTCTCTGATAATCAAAATTGTACAATTGGGCTTATTTACTAAGGCGTAACCCACCTTTTTAATAGAGAAACCAACCATCACCATGTTCCATATAATATCTCCGTGTATAAGCGTCAATGGGACCGATATTTGGTTGCAAATGCTGTGGCTGATATTGGACCCCAATACGTTCCTCTGAATGAGCCCTATTTGGAAACAGCATGGAAGGAACCCTGGAAACCTGCATTTTTTGATCTTTTGTGAGTAAGTGAATAAAGGACAACTGATATAGTTTATTATAAACAAGCACAAGTGAAACTGCTATATTGATTGTAAAAGTGTCCATCATCCAAGACGACCAACATCTGGCTGGGACAATATACAAGACTTTTTTGGGTATGCAAAAAAAAGAAGAATAAATAAATAAAAAAACCATTTTTTGTTATGTATTTTTTGTCATGTCTGTACTTACCTCCTCCATGCAGTTCTGTTAGTTTCCGGTATGCAATGCTTTTTACAGACCCTCAATAAAGAAGCCGAGCGAATGACTATATACAGGCTCGCCGGATTCTTCTTCTCGGGAAGAGTTTCTGTCTTGGTGATAAACACTTTAACAAGCAATAAATGTGGGCCTAAAAAATAGCCCCTTCTGTTACGAAAAATGAGGAAAAAGGAAGATATGACATCAGGGGGAACCGAGTAGGATTCTTAAGGGTGTCATCTGTGCATGTGCTGAACTTCAACCTCCAACGACCCCTGGACAATCATCACACAGCATAGCTATAAACATAAAATTGACAAACATTTTACCTGCCATAGACAAGAAGAGTGGATGTAATACAATCACTGTAAGAAACAATGTTATAGGAACGTACAGAAGTACTGAAAGAACGGACGGGTGAACATGTCCAGAATATTACAAAAAAGGTTTTTCACCAAACATTGTCTAAACATTTAAGGAAACCTTAACTGTTTTCCAGAAATATCTCCCCCCAAAAAACTGGCAAGAGGGGACTTTGTGGCCCATGTTGTCAGAATAGAATCCAGAATGATTTATACATTTGAAGTTTAGCCGCTAAGAGCTATGAAAGTGCACCCAATGCCATTGTCCAACCTTCTGAATTAATTTCGTAGTTTTTAAACTTTTTTCACATTACCTTGCCCCCCCTGCCCAGCAGCATGTGGTGAGGTCCGGAAGTTGGGGTAGGGGAAGATGCAGTCTGTGTTCTCAGTCCCCCATTCCTCCCACACTCATCTAGGCCCCCACCCCATTTCTATAATTTGCCATTGAATAGGCACACACAGTTGCAGCTGCTCCTCCCCACAGGACCAACCCGATGCTGCTGGCAGGGGGGTGAGTAATGTGAAATAAACTTATATAAAGTACTGAATAATTTCCGAAAACTGACAAAGGCATTTTTAAAGCCACATAGCAGAGGCTATTGGAAACCTGTCATCAGCTAATAAAACATTCCCGGGGACCGCTTGACGTGATTACGGCCCGTAGAGGCTAAACTCTCAAATGTCATGTATTCGCTATAAGGTAGACTTGACTCATCACTAACTTCCTACTTCGCAACTGCATTCCTTCTTATTATTTAAAACAAATAGCACATTGGGCAGAATTTACTTTACCCTGTTCCAGTCGCGATCCCAGCGGCCGCGTTCTCCAACACGATTCGTTCGCTGCCGGGATTCACTAAGGTCCGTACGTCCGATATCCACCAGTGTGTTCACTCTGCGTCGCGAGGGTCCGCTGGAGTTCACCTTATTCCTTTTCCCGGTGCATGTGAGTGCTGATCTTGCCAACGCAATTTCTCTGTTGCGTGAAAGCCCGCAACCGATGCGACACAATCCGATTTGTGTGCGCCAAAATCCTGGGGCAAATTGAGGGCAATCGAAATCGTCGTGAAACCCGGCGAAAGTGCGCAATTCAGACCCCTTGTTAATGAGCCCCACTGTTTTTAGATATTTTTCATTTTCTTTATTTTTCCCCTCAATTTGATTATTGTACTGTTGTCCTGAGGTTATTTATCATGAAACCAATCGCGATGATCACTCCTCCCTGCACATGTGGAGAAGTATCCCACAATGCCGGGCAAGACAAGCCTGCATCGATGCATCAATCAGTAAGATTATCATGTCTATAAAAAAACTTTTATTAGGTAGGACTACATTTTTTGAATATCTCCGAGGGATTCCATCCCCAAAGGATAAACAGCCTCCAAAGAAAATGAGTTTCTACAAATCAAAATCTTTTAAATCAAGGATTTCATCCAATTACAACTTACAATCCGAAATCAAATTACCAAGACCCAAAATTCCAAAAAGTTTTTCCTGGTTCCTTTCCTCCTTCCGAACAACGAGAAAAAGAGAAAACCACAGGACCCGTCTGTGTTGCACTAATAACCACGTCCTCCGAAAAACGTAAGGCACATTTGCCCAGATTGTTCTCCCTGCACAGAACATACAGATGGATGTAGCTTTACATTCAGGAAGTTTGATGTGAGGATGGAAAGATTGTTTTCCTGGAGTAAGATCAGTACAGAAGTGAAGGCAGCAGTTGTGAGTTATCTGCACCTGATGAAGGGGAGACGGAGAGTTCGGAAGGACATCCGAGTCCGCCACAAACCTTAGTAGTGAATCCCGAGACAGCCCGATTCCTCGTTGGAGATATGCACCGCTGGATCTCTAACAGGACCGCGGGTAATTGAAATGAGACCCCTATGTGTCTTTTCATAAAACACTGGACTTCCTCTAAAGATACGGTTGGAGTAACGCGATTTCGCCCGAATCAGTGGCAATCAGACTAGAGATGTAGCGAACAGCTCGTCCGAGCTTGATGCTCGGTCGAGCATTAGGGTACTCGAAACTGCTCGTTGCTCTGAGACGAATACTTTGCCCCGCTCAAAATGGCAGCTCCCGCCGTTTTGCTTTTTTGGCGGCCAAAACAGAGCCAATCACAAGCCAGGAGACTCTGCACTCCACCCACAATGACTGGTACCCTTACACTCGATAGGCAGTGGTTGGCTGGCCAGATCAGGTGACCCTGGGATAGACTAGCCTCTGGCCGCGCTGCTCGGATTCATTCTGTTCTGGTTGGGCCGCCTAGGGAGAGAGCTGCTGCTGGTCAGGAAGCGTTAGGGGTGTCTTAATTGAGCTTACTCTGTTAGGCAGGAGTGATTCTCAAAGAACCCAACAGCCCTTCTTAGGCTAGCAATAACGTTCTACTTTTTTTTTTATTTTAATTTGCATCTTTTACCATTTTTGTGAGGAATTACAGGGGACTTGCTACCGTTGTGTTTAGCTCTTAGTGGCACAACCCTATACAGACCGAAGTGGGAAATTCAGTAGGGTTGGATTTCTATTTAGGCAATAACTCAGTGTCATCTCATCCTGGCATAGTAGTGTGCTTCCTTTGATACTTGGCTGAAAATAGCCATAGGGAATACAACCAGCTTCTTGAAGCCACAGTAGCGTTTCTATATATTTGATTTCTGGTTGATCTGCCTGGTGGCTTTAGTTTTCTGCAGTGCATGTACTTGCCAATTCTGATCAATTGTTGAGATTAGTGAGACTTGCGAGAACCGCTGTGTTCTGCGTTAGTGGCGCACATATCCATCAAAGGCTGAAGTGGCAAAAATTCAGTAGGGGTTTTTTTTGGGGATTTCTAATACGGCCATACTACTCAGTGTCATCTCCATCTGGCAAGTAGTAGTGTCTTTCCTTTGAATACTTGGCTAGAAAATAAGCCATAGGAGAATACCAATACTTCTTGAAAGCCTACAGTAGCGTTCTATATATTTGATTTTCTGGTTGATCAATCTGCTGGTGGCTGTTAGTTTCTTCTGTTTCGCAGTTTGCAATGTCTTGGCCAATCATTCTGAAAGAGCAATTTGTAGTGAGACTTGCTACCCAAGCTGTTGTCTGCGCTTTGGGGCGCCACTAATTCCAATACAAAGGGCTGGAAGTGGGAAAATTCATAGGGGTTGGATTTCCTATAGGCAATAACTCCAGTGTCATCATCCTCTTGGCATAAGTAGTTGTGCTTCCTTTGCTACTCTGGGCTTAGAAAATGCCATAAGGTAGAATACAAACATCTTTCTTGAAAGCCTATAGCCTTCTATATATTTGATTTCCTGGTTGATCTGCTGGTGGCTGTAGTTTCTGCGTGCCATGGACTTGCCAATTCTGAGTCAATTTTTTAGTGAGACTTGCGACCGCTGTGTTCTGCGCTTAGTGGCCGCACAATCCTAGCAAAAGGCCTGAAGTGGCATTTCCATTAGGGGTTTGAGATTGTCTATTAGGCAATAACCTCGTGTCATCTCATCTGCGCAATAGTAGTTGTGGCCTTGTCTTCCTTTGATACTTTGGCTAGAAAAATACCATGAGCAATAGGATAGATTGTTTTTTTTTTTTGGTTCTAATGCAAAAAAACTAAAAAAATCAAAACAAAAAAAAAAAAAAAAAACAAAAAACACAAAAAAAAAAACAAAAAAAACCAAAAAAAACGACATAAAAAAAAAAGTAAAAAAAAAAAAAAAGATAACTCTCATTTTAAAAATGTTTACCCCAGGGCTAGAGGGGTAGAAGGAACGAGGCGGGGCGTGGCGTCCAACCTACTGCAGGGTCAGAAGGCCGTGGGTCCTGGGCGGTGTGAACAAAACACCACCTGCTGATGAGGGCAGGGGAACGCCGCAGAGCTACACTCCCCTAGGTTCATGTCCTGAAGTTTACTGGGACTTCGTGGTAGAGCACTGTTGTAGGCCAGAACAAGTGCGAACAGGTGATGTGCGTGATTGTGGACAATTGCTTCGAGCATCATTTGTGTCCCCCACCATACAGTCTTTTTCCCACGCAGTCCACCCATGTTCACACCGAAATCCCCCCACTCCTCCTCAGCTCCTGGCACCCTCAGCCGTCCTCCCCCCGTTCTGCCCCTCCCGGAAAATTGGCCAGTTTGAACCGGCATACTCCGAGGACTGATGTTTTCTGGACCCTTCCCACCCAGTCACAAACCCACTAGTCCGGTTTGCTGCTGATCAATTTTCCGATTGGACCCGGTTTTCACCTTCACAGTCTGTGGGTGATTGATGGACCTTCTTGAACGTAGTGGAAGTGGTGTAAAGAGGTGTCCGAACTATGAGGAGACACGGTTGTGCATGACAAAGTGGGAAGTTGTGTTGCAGGGCCGGAAGTCCGAGGGGGGGAGCAGACTTGAGGGTCGGAGGACTGATGAGGTGAGCAGACCCAAGCTGGGTTGAGAGGGCCGGGTGAACACAGTTGCCTTTCTGAGACGGAGGAGACGTCCTTCGACCTAACAGGTTGGAAGAGGCATGTGGGCCCAGACGGAGAAGGCCAAAACCGGGCCAGAGCTGGTGCATCAGCCGCCACTTTGTCAACTAGTGAAGCCCTCGTGGGAAGGTGCTCTTGCGGCGAGGTGCTAGAATCTTCAGAATTGGAGGTTCTTTAAATGAAACAAACACCCCCGAGGACCATTGAACCGCGGACTGTGGGTGTGCAACTTTTTGCCAACCATGCGCTCACAGGGGTTCCACCACTTACTAGTACCTACGCCCAGTATAGCCGCAGAGGCATATGAATGCTACACACCCCCCACTCAGTGGCAAACAGGCCGCGTTCACCTCCGGCCGTGCACACCCACACTTGCTCCTTCCCCTGTGTCACTGCTAGTTCAGCCCCCTGCCAGGACCCTTCCACAAAAAACCCACATCGTCGTCCACTCCACGATCCTCCACAGCATCCACATCGTTTCAGCTCTCCATACCCCAGACGCGGAGCGGACGCAAATATAGTGCAACCCACCCGGCCCCGCCCAATGCCCTTAATGTGCACAGTCTCCAATTGCTTTGACCTTGGGAGATGCTGCCTATATGCTAGTAGAGCCGAGGCCTTTCTTTCGCAACCTCATGGCCGGCGCCGCCCCTCTGGTTTCGATTCCACTGCGCCTACTCCACTGCCGTCCCTAGCCAATCTTTTCCCCAATGGGCCTTCACCCCTACCACCGTGTCAGACAACATCATTCCGTGCCCTGGACCAACGCCGTTTTCTGAAAGGTCCACCCTGACCAACGCACTTGGGACGAGTTTGCTGGCCCGGGCAGGGCCACTATTATCCGGCTGGGACGAGCACATTGGGGTTAACCGTTGTGTAGGCTTGAGCCCCGAGTACTGACCCTGGGCTGCTCATATACGCCGACGCCCGAGGCATTTGCGGGGCCTACCTCGGTCCAGTGTGTTTCCAGCCTACTATTGCCCTCCTCCTCCTCCCCCCTCCTCCACCTCCTCCCTCCGAACTACCATCCGTGGGCACGCGCGCCCATCGTCCGGTAGCTCTAGGCACAGCGCAGCATGCCGTCGCTAAGCGACAGCAGGCGGTGCTCAAAAACTTCTGAGCCTAGGCGACCAAAGGCACACCGCCACGACTAATTACAAACGGGGCAATCACGCGCGTACTGAATCCTGTGGGCGCTGCAAACCGGCTAACCTCAACCGGAATGGTTGTGTGTGACCAACGGCCGTTAACCTCGGTGGCGGCTTCTGCAACTCGGCATGACTGACACCCCCCCCTCCCCCCCACCCCCCCATGTGGGCATGCCTGGCCCATGTGTTAAATCTGATAGGTGCAGACGTTTCCTCAAGACAAACCCCAATCGGTCTGATTTTTTTGCCTTCCACGAAGTGTGCCCCATTTGTGCGCTTTCAGGAAAGTCCAGCCAGATGCTGCCACGGTCTCAGGGACGCACGCCGCCTCCAACTGCCCGCTCACCGACTGTTGTGCCGACGTGCCACGAGTGGAATTCAACACTGACCATGTTATCCATAGTTTACCCTACAGCCAAGCCGGCAGGATGCGATGTAGACTGCCAGAATGTCCAATGTCACCAGACAACTGGTATCAGGTCAGTCAGCTTCCTCATTCTACAATAGAGTGGACGTGATGTCTGAAATATCTGGTCAGGTGCTGAGGAACTTTGAGGAGTCAACACAGATGTAGTGGCGTATGCCGCCATCCACAGCCTCACCATCCTCCTGCTTGGCCTGTTTGAAAAACTCATCTGGTCACATGAATGTCGGACAGCTTTTGGCGCTCGTTCACAAGAGACGGGTGAAGAATATTCCCTTGTTGATAGCCAAAGCACCCCTGAGTTCTTTTCTCATCGCAATATCGTAGGAGTTGGAGGTGGAGGAGGATAGGAGGAAGAGGAGGAGAATGTTTGGCGAGACACAAGGCGGACCATTGTTGAGTCCTTCACTGTTCACCTTGGGTATGGGCAGAAGAAAGAGGATTTTGGAGGATTGGAGGAGGAGGAAATTGGACATCAGGCCAGTGAGGGATATGACATTCTTCCTACGCTTTGGTACTCTGGCGCCATTTGCAGATTTCCATCTTAGGGCTGTTGCCTCATCCCTTTCCTGAACCTCGCGTTCAAGAATTTATTCCAGCACCCCCGATTACTATGGGGGTCCTCACTCTCCTGGACCCCCCACGGTACAAGCAAAAATCTTCCACTCTCTCCCTGCAAGGAAAAGGAAGTGGTGAGAATGCATGAATACCAGCAGGCCGCTTGGCCCAGAGCTGAACAGTAATTTTCCCGCTTCTGACAGCGCTACCGGCAGAGTGCGTAGTTCCTGCGGACAAGTAAGCGAGGGAGTATGGCTAGCAGGGCAGCTTGTCCAGCACTGGCAAGGGTAACCGCTTAACAAGGCTTTGCCAGCTTTATTATTAGTCACCACCAGCAAGACCACTGCGCACCTTGTCCCCAGTCCTCGGCAAGGAAGTAGGGCTGATCTTTACAGAAAGATGGTGGAGGAGTACGTAGCCCTGACCAACCATCGTCCTAAATGATCACCACAGCCCCTACAACCAATACTGGGTTTCAAAGCTGGACATGTGGCAGCGAACTGCGACTGCTGGCTTAACGCCTTGTGGGTTCTTGCTGTCCCTCCGCCGCTAGCCAGTCCTTGTCCGAGCGGGTTTTCAGTCGCAGCCTGGTGGCAATCATCACCGGATAAGCGTACACCCGCCTTGTCGACTACAGCGCTGACCAGGCTGACGCTTATTAAAATGAATAAAGGTCTGGATTTCTCAGAATTTCCAATCCTCCACCAGGTGAGGAACTCAACCTATAATGTGATATCCACTCCTGCCCCTCTCCTCCTCAATTTTCCTCTTCTCCTTCCCTCCTCTTTTACAGTAACAGCAGAGAAAATGGCTATTTTTTGACAGGGGCCCACTTGGCTCTTCTTGCTATACTATGTCATTCAAGCATTTAATATTTTTTTCTGGAGGCCACCTACCCCCGGTCCTCTGTTTGAAACGAATTTTTTTTTGAGTGCCACATACAGCGACACTCAATCTATTCTCATTTGTTCTTCTGGAGGGCCCCCTACCCGGTTCCTCCCGGTTTGAACAATTTTTTGGACTTCACCATCACAGGCACTCCTCAATCTATTCCATTTTTACTCGGGAGCACCTACCCCTGCTCCTCTGGGGTTTGAAAATTTGTTTTGGGACTGCCACCATACAGGCACTCAATCAATCTTTCCATTTTACTGAGGGGTGCACCTACCTGCTCCTCTGGGTTTGAAGACACTTTTTTTGGGACTGGCCACATACAGGCACCAACATCTATCTCCCCATTTTACTCGGAGGGCCCACCTCTGCCTCGGGTTTGAACAATTTTTTGGGACTTTGTGCCACATACAGGCACCATCATACTTCTTATTTCTTCATTTTAACTGAGGGCCAACCCTACCTGCTCCCTGGTTTGAAGACATTTGTGTTGGGACTCGCCACAATGACAATGCTCAATCTAATTCCATTTTAAACTGGAGGGCCACCTACCCTGCCCTCTGGTTTTGAAGAATTTTTGGACTGCCCCTACAGGCCATCAATCTATTCCATGTTTACTGGAGGGCCACCTACCTGCCTCCTCTGGTTTTGAACATTTTGGGCTTGCACATACAGGCCACTCAATCTATTCCTAATTTACTGCAGAGGGCCCACCTACCTGCTCCTCCTGGTTTGAAAATTTTTTGGACTGCCACATACAGGCAACTCAATCTATTTTCCATTTTAATTAACTGGGGAGGCCACCTACCTGCTCCTCTGGTTTGAAAAATGTTTGTGACTGCCACTACAGCACTCATCTATTTGCTTTCCATTTTACTGGAGGGCCACCTACCTGCTCCGCGGGTTTGAAACATTGTTGGATGCCACATACAGGCAAATCAATCTTATCAATCCCCCAATTCTTTTACTGGGGGCCACCTACCGCTCTCCTCCTGGGTTTTGAAACAATTTTTGGGACTTTGCACAAACAGGCACTCAATCTATTTCCATTTTACTGGAGGGCCAACCCTACCTGCTCCCCTTCTTGGTTTTGAAAACATTTTGGTTGGACTCTGCAACATACAGGCACTCAATCTATCCCTTTTAAACTGAGGGCCCAACCAACCTGCTCCTTCCCTGGTTAAAACATTTTTTTGGGACTGCACATACAGCACTTCAATCTTCTCCCAGTTTACGGGAGGGCCACCTACCCTGCTCCTCTGGTTTGAACATTTTTTTGGGACTGCCACAATACAAGGCAACGCAATCTATTCCATTTGTAACTGCAAGGCCCCACCTACCCTGCTCCTCTGGTTTGAACATTTTTTGGACCTGCCACATACAGGCCACTCAATCTAATTCATTTTACTGGAGGAGGTCACCTACCTGCTCCTCTGTTTGAACAATTTTTGGGAAACTAGCCACACATACAGGCACTCAACTATCCCCATTTTAACTGGAGGGCCCACCTAACCTGCTCCCTTCCTGGTTTTGAAAAAGTGTTGGGACTTGAAAGAAAAAGAGGAGGGAAGACACATACAGGCACTATCCAAATTAAAAAAATTGTCTCCAAAAGTTTAATTTTAGCAACCTCCACAACGTTGTCTCCATTTCCTACCCTCCAAAAGTAAAGTCCGTCCATATAAGCTCCTCCATAAGCAATAGTCCCTTAAAATCACGAGGTGTGTCAGGCAAGGAAAAATTTGGGTTGTTCAGGATTCCACATCAAAAGTTTGTTTAACTTTGTCCCCACCCCCGTAACCCGAGACAGACAGGACAGCCCCTGCTGTGTAATCCATCCACAAAATATACTTTGCAAACTTTTATACCTTTAGGGATATTATTTCAACAGCCGCTTTCCTTGCGCATCTGGTTTTTACAGTCCCCTCACCCACTACACCGCCATACATTCCTCACAACTTTACGTAACCGCTACTACAAACTGAACTTGATCTTATACAAAAGTGGGGGCTGTTTTTTTGGGGAGTAGCCTAGAGACAGGGGCCTTTGATTTGCGAACGCCCTCGCCCTGGCAGCCGGAGCGCCAGCTATTTCCAATGCGCATCCATGCGCTTCCTTCTTTTGCGCATGGCCTTTACATTTCCCCTCAACCCGGGCATATCCCTAAAACTTATAAAAACGCCTACACACTTGATCTTATACAAAAGGTTCTTAGAAGTGCTTGTGTTTGGGGGAGTGCCTAAGAAGACAGGGGCCTTGGATTGTCCGAAAGCTTCAGGCTCGCCTGGCAGCGGAGCCGGCCAGCCCCTCATGCCAAAGATCCAACTAACATAGTTTTTACTGCAAGCCACCTTTAATCACTACTAGTTTCACTGCCCTCCATACATGGTGGTCCCTTATATCAAAAACGAGCCTGTTCAGGCAGAAATTTTGGGTTGTTTTTTCATCACATGGCTTCCCCATGTTGTAACGTTAACTTTGCTTGCTTTGGTCAGCCCAACCCCTTCTGTGTAATCCCCCAAAATATAACTGGCAAAAACACTTTTTATCAATGATCATGTACCGATATTATTTGAGACACTTCTTTGCTCACCCTCCTTTGGTTCCCTCTGCCACCCATTTTGGTTTTGTGAACCTGAGTCCATTTAGGGTAATTGTCGCCATGGGACACTCCTAAGCCTGCCGCTGCCCTGCCTGCTGCCTTCTGGCATGCCGTCCCCTATAAGTGTCAGGGTCAATTATTGGTAGTTTTACAAAATGCTATCTAGGCTTCATCATTCCTGTCACTCCCCTGTATGGCCGATGACTGTTTGCCCTAATTTTTGGCATAATGGTGGCGATTAAAGCGCACAGCCTGAGTCATCCACTTTGCATGCTGCCCTGCCTGGTTTCCTGTCCATCCCATTACCGTTGTGTTTCGATACCAGTGCATGCTCACATGAGACTGGGCTCCAAATTATTGATAGCAGTGCACGCTCACATGAGACTGGGTTCCAAAATATCGATACCAGTGCATGCTCACATGAGACTGGGCTCCAAATTATTGATACCAGTGCACGCTTACATGAGACTGGGCTCCAAAATATCAATACCAGTACACTCTCACACGAGACTAGGCTCCAGAATGTCAATACCAGTGCACGCTCACATGGGAATGGCTTCAAAATATCGATACCAGTGCACGCTAACATGAGACTGGGCTCCAAAATATCAATACCAGTGCACGCTCACATGAGATTGGGCTCCAAAATATCGATACCAGTGCACGCTCACATGAGACTGGGCTCCAAATAGTGCGATACATTTGCACGCCTTACATGAGATTGGGTCCAAATTTGATACCCCCCAGTGCACGGCCATCACGGATTGTGCTCCGACGAAATTTATCGAACACCAAGTGCCACGCTCACGAGAACAGTAGATCATGGAGATTGGCTCCGAAAATTGATACCAGTGCGTCGATCACATGAGAGTGCGGCTCCAAAATTACTTGATACCAGTGCACGCTTCATCTATGAGGACACTGGGATCCAAATATCGATAGCCGAGTGCACTCTAACGATAGAGTGGGCTCCAAATATCGATACCAGTGCACGCTCACATGAGATTGGGCTCCAAAATATTGATACCAGTGCACGCTCACATGAGAGTGGGCTCCAAAATATTGATACCAGTGCACGCTCACATGAGACTGGGCTCCAAAATATCAATACCAGTGCACGCTGGTAACCCCAAAAACACAATCTTATAATATGATATCCGTCTCATAGGTCCGTTTCTTAAGAAGATTCCATCTTTGCTCTTCTATTGGGTCCCACAGCATTATTTCACCCTCTTTCCAAGGTATAGCTACAGATGCAAAAGGTGCATGTACTTCTACAGAGGGAAAGTGAAATTCTCCTGCAGCTTCTTCTATATTCTGCCCTCGGCTGACCGGCTGACCGTCTGGGGGCACACTTCAAACGTCCATATCTCCTGAACCCTTACACCTTGAAACAAAATTCTGGTTTCATATTAAACAGAAGATACTCCCCATTAATACAATATATGTGCTTATGGATGCCTACCAGAACCAGAGATATCTTAAAGTTACAACCGGCAAATCAACTTTTTTAGTACAAATTTAAGTGTGGATATATCCGGCATTATGAAGCCTCCATACACAATCCATGTATCTTATTTGTGCAATTAGGTACCGGATTTGAGTTTCTAGATGCCCTATATTTACGTGGAGCCGCCCTGAAGGCGTTAAAGCCTCCTGAGAGACCCGCTATTTGCAGCATTGGGTCTCTGATATCAAAATTGTACAATTGGGCTTATTTACTAAGGCCGTAACCACCTTTTTATAGAGAAACAACCATCACCATGTCCTATATATCTCCGTGTATAAGCGTCAATGGGGACCGATATTTGGTTGCAAATGCTGTGGCTGGATATTGGACCCCAATACGTTCCTCTGAATGAGCCCTTATTGGAAACAGCATGGAAGGAACCTGGAAACCTGCATTTTTTGATCTTTGTGAGTAAGTGAATAAAGGACAACTGATATGTAGTACATATTAAAAGCAACAAGGTGGAACTGCTATATTGATTGTAAAAGTGTCCATCATCCAAGACGACCAACATCTGGCTGGGACAATATACAAGACTTTTATGGGTATGCAAAAAAAAAGAAAGAAATAAGATAAACTAAAAACATTTTTTGTTATGTATTTTTTGTCATGTCTGTACTTACCTGCAGTTCTGTCTAAGTTCCGGTATGCAATGCTTTTACAGACCTCAATAAAGAAGCCGAGCGAATGACTATATACAGGCGCCGGATTCTTCTTCTCGGGAGAGTTCTGTCTTGGTGATAAAACACTTTACAAAGCAATAAATGTGGGCCTAAAAATAGCCCCTTCTGTACGAAAAATGAGGAAAAAGGAAGATATGACATCATGGGGGAAACGAGTAGGATTCTTAAGGTGTCATCTGTGCATGTGCTGAACTTCAACCTCAACGACCCCTGGACAATCATCCACAAGCAATAGCTATAAACATAAAATTGACAAAACATTTACCTGCCATAGACAAGAAGAGGTGGATGTAATACAATGCACATGTAAGAAACAATGTATAGGACGTACAGGAAGTACTGAAAGAACGGACGGGTGAACATGTCAGAAATATTACAAAAAGGTTTCACCAAACATTGTCTAAACATTTTAAGGAAACCTGTAACTGTGTTCCAGAAATATCTCCCCCAAAAAACTGGCAAGGAGGGGACTTTGTGGCCCATGTGTCAAGAATAGAATCCAGAATGATTTATACATTTGAAAGTTTAGCCGCTAAGAGCTATGAAGTGCACCCAATGCCATTGTCAACCTTCTGAATTATTTCAGTAGTTTTTAAAACTTTATTTCACATTACCTGGCTCCCTGCCAGCAGCATGTGGTGAGTCCGGAAGTTGGGGTAGGGGGAAGATGCAGTCTGTGTCTCAGTCTCCATTCCTCCACACTCATCTAGGCCCCACCCCATTTCTATAATTTGCATTGAATAGGCACACACAGGCTGCAGCTGCTCCTCCCCCGGGACTCACCGTATGCTGCTGGCAGGGAGGTGAGTAATGTGAAATAAACTTATATAAAGTACTGAAATAATTCCGAAAACTGACAAAGGCATTTTTAAAACCAGCATAGCAGAGGCTATTGGAACCTGTCATCAGCTGATAATAACATTCCCGGGGACAGCTTGACATGATTACGGCCCATAGAGGCTAAACTCTTACATTCATGTATTCGCTAAAAAGGTAGACTTGACTCATCACTACTTCTAGCAACTGCATTCTTCTTATTTAAAAAAATAGCACATTGGGGCAGATTTACTTACCCGGTCCAGTCGCGATCCAGCGGCGCGTTCTCCGGCGCTGATTCGTGTCTGCCGGGATTCACTAAGGTCCGTACGTCCGATATCCACCAGGTGTCACTGCTGTGCTGAGGTCCGCCGGAGTTCACCTTCTTCTTCCCGGTGCATGTGAGTGCTGATCTTGCAACACAGATTTCTGTCGGGTTGTCCGACGGCCACGCCCCCGATTTCTGTTGCGTGAAAGCCGGCGCCGATGCGACACAATCCGATTGCGTCCGCCAAAATCCTGGGGCAATTGAGGGCAAATCGGAAATCGTCGTGAAGCCCGGCGAAAGTGCGCAATTCAGACCCTTAGTAAATGAGCCCCACTGTTTTTAGATATTTTTCATTTTCTTTATTTTCCTCATTTGATTATTGTACTGTTGTTTCCTGAGGTTATTTATCATGAAGCCAATCGCATGATCACTTCCTGCACATGTGGAGAAGTAGTCCCACAATGCCGGGCAAGACAAGCTGCATCGATGCATCAATCAGTAAGATTATCATGTCTATAAAAAACTTTTTAAGGCTAGGAGCTACATTTTTGAATCTCCGAGGGATTCCATCCCCAAAGGATAAACAGCCTCCAAAGAAATCGAGTTTCTAAATCAAAATCTTTAAATCAAGGATTTCATCCAATTACAATCCGAAATCAAATTACCAGAGACCCAAAATTCCAAAAAGTTATTTCCTCCGAAACAAGAGAAAAGAGAAAACCACAGGACGCCGCTGTGTTGTCACCTATAACCACGTCTCGAAAACGCTAAGGACATTGCCCAGATTGTTCTCCCTGCACATAACATACAGATGGATGTAAGCTTTACATTCAGGAAGTTGAATGTGAGGATGGAAAGAATTTGTTTTCCTGGAGTACAGATCAGACAGAAGTGAAGGCAGCAGGTGAGTATCGCACTGGATGATGGGAGACGTAGAGTCCTGAGGGGTTATCATTAATATTGAGGTTTAAAGGGAAGTTCCTTTATCATAATATATGGAAAATTTTTACCACTTCCCTGCCATTATGGGGCACATTTACTAAGGGCCCGAATTGCTCTTTTTCGTCGGGTTTTCCCCAAAAATTACCGGTTTGCGCCAAACTGGATTTTTAGCACATGATCGGATTGTGTGCGACGGAAATCGGGGGTGTGGCTGTCGGAAAACCCGATGTATTCAGAAAAAAAGAAAATGAGTCAATTGACACGCGTTTACATGCACCAGGAATAGGATGGTGACCTCCCGCGGACCTCCACGGACCTCGGCACAGCAGCGACACCTGGTGGACATCGGGGGCACAACCTTAGTGAATCGCCGGAAGACCCGATTCCTCGTTGGAGAATGCACCGCTGGATCGCGACAGGACCGGGTAAGTAAATGAGCCCCTATGTGTCTTTCATAACACTGGACTTCCTCTATACGGTGGAGTAACCGATGTTCCCTCAGTGGCATCAGGACACATATGAAACTTGTAGGACTTACCCTTAGATATGACTTACCCTTACCTAACATATCTGAACTAAAGGTGATTTTACAGGCAGTCCCCAGGTTACATACAAAATAGGTTCCATAGGTTTGTTCTTAAGTTGAACTTGTATATAAGTCGGAACTGTATATTTTATAATTGTAGATCCAGGCAAAAAAAAAAAATTAGCTCCAGTGACAATTGGATTTTCAGAATTTTTAGCTGTAATCGGACCAAGGATTATCAATAAAGCTTCATTACAGACACCTTACAGGTGATCATTACAGTCTTGGTCTAAAGGAACATCCATGAAGGTCACCAGAGGTCACATTGGGCAAAGGGGTCCGTCTTTAACTAGGGTTCGTCTGTAAGTCCGGTGTTCTTAAGAAGGAGGTTGCCTGTACTAATAGAATTATTCTCATGACATGATGACGGCCATTCCCCCACCATAAGGAACACTCTGATAGAGACGAGACACACAGAGGAGCATTTATTTGGTCGCAGGGCGGCGCTGGAACCGTGGTAAATTTTTCAGTGGGTTGTTAGTTTGTGGAGCAAGGGATTAATGATTTGGTGCTTGGACAAAAATCTTTAGACCTCCTTCTACCAGCTTTTCGACGCTCTCTTTTTGTGCCACAAACTGCACCAAAAAACATGTCTGAAAAATAGAAGCAACAGAAAACTTATGGATTCACAAGCGGCGCCAAAATTTTGAAGTCAAGGGCTTCTGAAAGCACCAATTTTGTGGCATTGAAACTTTGTAAATTAAGATGCAAGAGGCGCAGAGAGGAGAAAAAAAACACCACCAGTTTTCTGTTTAGAAGGCCTTAATAAATGACCCCCACAGACTCAAAAAGTTAGATGTAAATTTTGGCAAATCTCAGAAGAACTGGACAAACGGAAGGACCTAGAGTTAGCGTTGAGTGTCAGGCATCCAAACGTTGAGGATCGGGCCAGAACTTTGTCCAGAGTTCAGTGATTCTGGGGCAATCTGAAGAATTCCCCCGTAGGAATTCCCCTAATAATTCTGAACGGGTCGGCACTTTCCGCATGGAGGAGGTTGTTGGTAGAAGTTTCTTTATGATAAATTTTGGTTTCCACTTTTCCATTTTCAATTAATTTAAGTTTGATGTAGAATAGATTTTTTCCTATACAGGTCGTCCTGGGATTACGTACAAGATACATTCTATAGGTCTGCTCTTAAGTTGAATTTGTATGTAAGTCAGAACTGTATATTTTATCATTGTAACCCCAGACATATTTGTTTTTGGTCTCAGTGACAATTGGAATGTTGGGTTGTCATAAGAACCAGGAGTAACAATAAAGTGTCATTGTAGACGCCTGTGATAACTGTTACAGCTGATTATTGTAGCCTAAGGATAAAGTACAATAAATGATCAACATCCAGAGGTCCGTTTGTAACTAAGGGCCGTCTGTAAGTAGGGTGTTCTGAAGTAGGGGACTGCCTGTACTGTCAGGAAATTTCATACTTATAGCAATTTTTGTATACAAATAAAAATACACTACATGTTATATGTATTTACAATTGCAATAAAAGTTACGCTTTAACACCCTCATACACATTTCCACCCCCACCTTACGTACCAATATATAAAATTCTCACTTCCTCTACTTTTCACAGAGCTGATGTTTAGTTGTCACTTTGTTAAAAAGGTTCAGCCAAGAGGACAGGTAAGAAAAAGAGTCATCTATATATGTAGTAGTGGTGGTAACTGTATATGTGGTAGTAGTATCTGTATATGTGGTAGTAGTATCTGTATATGTGGTAGTAGTATCTGTATATGTGGTGGTAGTATCTGTATATGTGGTAGTAGTATCTGTGTATGTGGTAGTAGTATCTGTGTATGTGGTAGTAGTATCTGTATATGTGGACTTACAGACAACAGCTGCCTTGAACTGTGCACAGGTCTGCCACCTGCTGGTCATTCATCCTTATAATCCGGTGCGCCTTATATATGAACCTAGGCGTTTTAGCAGGCATTTGTTGATGGTGCGATTTATAATCTGGTGCGCCTTATAATCCAATGCAATAAATCAGTACTTTATTTTTCGATCTTTCATTATTGTTGTTTCGGAATTGGATTCTGGCAACCTGGACCTACAGACAACGCACGCCCGTCTACATGTGAGTTCCCCCACAGCTTGGGCTCATTGGATGCTGTTGTACATGAATGTTTTTGTAGTTTTCAGGTAAGAGATCTCCAGCAGCCTTGTCCTCTCTTATCAAAGCTTGAATTTGGATGAGAATTTCTGAATATCATGAAACCAACGGCAGAACACCACAAAGACCGGGGCAGGGCCCAATGCGTTACTGAGTTGTCTTGTAAGACACATATGTTGTACGTTTGATAGTTAGGAAGAGCAGATCTCGTCATTCATTGTAGAAGTTGTACAAGACTTGCTACATGTGGTAAAGTATAATGTAGGATTTTACACTTTGCTAAGTACAGGTGTTCCCCTATTTAAGAACACCCGACTTACAGACAACCCCCTAGTTACAAACAGACCTCTGTATGTTGGTAATTTACTATACTTTATCCTTAGGCTACAATAAACAGATGTAACAGTTATCACCAGGGTCTGTAATGAAGCTTTATTGTTAATCCTGGTTCTTATGACAACCCAACATTTTTAAAAACCAATTGTCACAGAAGCCAAAAAAAATTTGGCTGCGGTTACAATTATAAAATATACAGTTCCGACTTACATACAAATTAAACTTAGATTCTGTGGGTTTGTTCTTATCTTGGGGACTGCATGTATAATGTACCATTTTACACTCTGCTAAGAATATAATATAAAACTTTAAAATTTAAGACTACATCACATCATAGGAAATGGAGTTATTTTCAAAAAAAAACTGAATTATCTTTGTAGTTCCGCCTGTTACATGGTTTCATTTTCTAAGTGCAGGAAGTGGTTGCAAGACACGACCAAACTCGATCTGACACGTGTCCCGATAACTGGTTATAACTTCGGAAGCTTTAACCTATCCAGGTGATTTTGAAATAGTTTTCTCGTAACACTTCATGTTAGTAGAACAATTTAAGTGATACGTTTGGCGTTTTGTTCTGAAAAAAAAATGAAAATTTGGAAAAAAGTCTGAAAAATTCTTCATTTTCAAAGTTTTAAATGTTCTGCTTTCTAGGTACTTAGTTTAGATATCATTTAGCTTGATAACTAACATTTCTGGAATGTCTGATTTATGATGACTTTTTTTTAATGCATCCTCTAATTTTTCACGAGACTTAGAAATTTAGGTGCGATTTTGCTCATTTCCATGAATATCGCCAAGACTTACGTTTTGAGGAACTCAACTTTCAGCTTTCAAGTGAATTTGCCTTGGCACCCATCGCCATTCACTTGAGATCCTGCAGTGCTTATTCACAGCTACGTGCATGAGCGTTCTGTATGGAACGCAAAAGATAAAGCAAGTCCTGCGTGTGCAATATTATATCATTGGGGCACATTTACTCACCCATCTGGAAGAGTTCACAGAAAGTGCATTGTCCGTGTATAATGTGCTGTGCGGGGAGTCACTAAGATCATGTGCCCGATATCCTGCATGTGTGGCTTCCCCGCTCAGGTCCCCGGAGTTCACCTTCTTCTTCCTGGTGCATGTAAGTGCATTGTCGGTGAATAATGTGCTGTGCGGAGAGTCACTAAGATCCTGCCCCGATATCCTGCATGTGTCACTTCCCCGCTCAGGTCCCCGGAGTTCACCTTCTTCTTCCTGTGTCATTAAGTGCATTGTCCTTGTATAATGCGCTGTGCTGGGAGTCACTAAGATCCTGCCCCACTTCCTGCATGTTTCGCTTCCCCCTCAGGTCCCCGAATTCACTTCTTCTTCCTGGTGCATGTAAGTGCATTGTCCGTGTATAATGCGCTTGCGGGGAGTCCTCTAAATCATGTGCCTGCCCGTATCCTCATGTGTGTTCCTATACTCTCCTCCTTTCCCGACTCAGGTCCCCGGAGTTCACCTTCTTCTTCTGGTGCATGTTAGTGCATTGTCGTGTATAAGGCGCTGTGCGGGAGTCACTAAGATCGTGCGCCCGATATCCTGCCATGTGTCGCCCCTTCCTCCCGCTCAGGTTCCCAAGTTCACTTCTCTTCTCTGAGGTGCATGTAGTGCATTGTCCGTGTATAATGCGCTGTGCGGGGAGTCACTAAGATCCTGCGCCCGAATATCCTGCATGTGTCGTTCTCCCGCTCAGTCCCTGGAGTTCACTTCTCTTCTTCCGGTGCTGTAAGTGCCTGTCCGTGTTAATGCGTCTGTGCGGGAGTCACTAAGATCCTGCGGACCACTATCGCATGTGTCGTCTTCCCTCGCTCAGGTCCCTGGAGTTCAACCTTTCTTCCTGGTGCATGTAAGTGCATTGTCCGTGTATAATGCGCTGTGCGGGGAGTCACTAAGATCCTGCGCCCAATATCCTGCATGTGTCGCTTCCCCGCTCAGGTCCCTGGAGTTCACCTTCTTCTTCCTGGTGCATGTAAGTGCATTGTCCGTGTATAATGTGCTGTGCGGGGAGTCACTAAGATCCTGCGCCTGATATCCAGCATGTGTCGCTTCCCCGTTCAGTTCCCTGGAGTTCACCTTCTTCTTCCTGGTGCATGTAAGTGCATTGTCTTGCAACACAATTTGAAAGTTAAATCCCACTGCCCCCCAATTTCTGTCGACACCAAAATCCGATTGCGTGGGACACAATCCTAGCCGCGCGAAACCAAAAAACATCGGAAAGTCCGACGAAAGTGTGTCTGCGGACCCTTAGTAACACTTTGGAACCAACACCAAGGCAGAATGACACGACGGGGCAAAGCAGAACCCCTTCGGGCTTTATTGAAAAAAAACTCCATATATTCATAATGGTTTGGTCCATGCACGGCCACAGAGTGTAACAGCGACACAGATAGCTAATTGGCGAGGAGATGGAATAATCCGGTTTCCAAGCTTTTAGTTGGAACTTCACAAACCACAGATTCAGAACATTCACAGCAAATCCAATTACGAAGTTAATACCTGGGATGGCTGAAGGGATTATCTGCTGTGTTATTTCTGGCTGTGATGTAACCCTACAATGGGTCAGAAAAGATTATTTTAGGGATCAATCTTGTTCTTCATACAATTCTTTATGCAAAACTTCCCTTAAAGGAAACCTACCACCACGGATCTGCATGCGCAGAAGCATCGGCTTCAGACCCGAGACTGCGCACCCGGCGGCCTGCGCTCTGTGCTTGCGCAGAACCCAGCTTTGCAGGCGGGTGTGCGCAGCTACCAGGAGCTGAGTGCTGAAGATATCACAGTAGGCAGAAAGCAAGTGGCTACTGGGGCGTGGAATAACCGTGCCATATGGCCTCAGCTCCGGCTACTCCACGCCCCAGTAGCCTCTTTAGAAAATTTGAATATTGGGGGAAATTAAATTTATAAAAGTTATGGGCCTCAAAAGAATTAGCCCTAAAAAGGGCTCTGCTACTATACATTAGAGGGACCTGCCAATAGGTAGATCCGGGGTGGTAGGTTTCCTTTAAAGTTCTAAGGACCCAAAGAACAGAAATAACATGATATCTATCCTATACAGTGTATAAAACAAAGTATGAAAGCAAAAATTGGATTCCATCAAAACAGTTAATAAAATGTAATCAATGGGGTATAGTCTCCTCAAAATAGTGTTACTTTACGCCTTGTAGGGTTTAGTTCTCAAACAGGGTCACTTTTTAGAGGTTTCCATTGTTCTGGTATGTTATAGGCTCAGCAAATGCTACATTGAGCCCAAAATTTGTTTCAGTAAAATTTGCCCTTAAAAGCTGGATGGCTCCTTCCCTTCTGCGCCCATATAGTGGCTTATATACACATGTGGGGCGTCGCCATTCTTGCGAGAAACGGCACAAAAAAATAACATGTTTTCTCATTTTATGTTAGATGAACATCTACATTTTCAGGCCAAATAAACATTCTATTGTCAAAATTTTAAAATTCCGTATAGAATCTCAATTTTGTTTTATTTCATGTTTGATGATTAAACAGTTAACAATCTTAACAAAGGTTTTATTTTTTTTTTTTTTTGGTAAGGGCTGTTTTGAATAGTTTGAGGGGCGCAATTTAAAAATGTGATACTGTGTGGAACAATTGTAAATAATAAAACTTTTAAAACCCCTATAAATATGAATAAGCCTCTAAAATAAGTCTAAAATTTCCGTGAAAATCTGAGAAATTGCCGATTCATTTGTAGCCTCGTAACATCATTATAACATAAAACATAAAAAAAATGATGCCAACATAAAGCAGACGTATTGTTAATGCTATTTAAGAGGTTAAACTAACAGTATGATGAGTATAACATTTAGAAATCAGAAAATTGCTAATTTATCAACATTTTTATCAAAGTTTATAAAAACACTTCAACCACAACATAAAACTAAAGGAAAAGTACAACTTGTCATAAAAAAATCTAAACATCTTCTTGGAAAGTTAAAGTGTTCTAAAGTTATCATCACGCATAGTGACACATGGCAAAAGGCTTTTAATGCAAATGAGCCTGAGGAGCTCCGTCCTCCATAGGTGTTAATGGAGCCCCTCAGGCTCATTTGCATAATTTTAAAAGCTGTTTTTGTAAAACCAGGGCATAAGAAGCTAATATAAGAGCACATAAGGGGGAACACACCAGTTTGTCAGTGTGTTTGGTTTACAGTCCTTCATCCAGGTGGTAGATGTCCTTTAACGACCATTTCACCCATTTTTATAAGGGGCAAAAAGGGCGATAGAGCAGCATTTTGGATATTTTGCACCATATGGGTTAATCAGGGATTATAGGACACAGGAACCTCTCAGGTGTTTATGATTCCGAATACCTGGGCTGCAAAAGATAGAGGTGGTCCTATTCCTGCCAGATTTGTGACCGGGGCAGTCGAATTACTATTGATGGCATGTGTGGGGGGGCTTCACACAGGACACAAACAACGGTTCTGGGGAAGATTGAAACAACGGAAAAGGTTGTGTGCATCAAGGAATCCGGGTAGAACCCCCCTTTAGTTATATAGAGAAACGTTGATGTTGATGGTGGTTCCGTTGGTTTTACGCACAAACCCAAAGTGCAGCGATGCAAATAGATAATTGGTGATGAGATGGAAGAACCGGGATCCAGAATGGAGGCTTTTATTCTGAACATTCACAGCAAATCCAATTACAAAGTTAATAAGTAGAAGAGATTATGGCCGGTGTTATTCCTGGCCGCGGGGTAACCCTACAGCGTTTCAGAAATCTAGTTGCCCTCACTGCCCTTCATACGAGTATTTGTATCGAAAACTTCTATTACAAACCAAAGTATGGGGATAATTAGCAGCCGTCATACAATCTTACCGCACATTATTAAAAAAAAAAAAAAAAGTGTGGAGTATACAGTGAGAGCCAGACATATTTGGACACCGACAAAATGTTTTTTACCAGTTTTCTGAAACATATAGAATAGACATAAAGTCTGGACTTTCAACTTCCATTTGATGAAGGGTTCAGGAGTTTCAGCTCCTTATCTTGTGTCTCCATTTTTATAGGCATCAAAAGTACAGGTGGTCCCCTACTTAAGGACACCCTACTTATAAACGACTCCCCTGTGACTTCTGGTGACCTCTCTGGATGTTACTATAGTCCCAGGCTGCAATGATCAGCTGTTAGGTGTCTGTAATGAAACTTTATTGATAATCCTTGGTCCAATTACAGCAAAAATGTGAAAATCCAATTGTCACTGGGGCAAAAAAAATTTTTTGTCTGGATCTACAATTAGAAAATATACAGATCCGACTTACATACAAATTCAACTTAAGAACACACCTAGGGCACCTATCTTGTTACTGCCTGTAATTGACGCTTGGGCTGTTTCATGGACAAATGTGGCAAATTCCTTCATTACGTCGTTCTTAGTTAAGCAGATAGAAGGCCGGGTGGTGATTGGTGCTTGTGTTTGGAAGATTTTGCTGTCAAGAAAACCTTCGAGGAAGTAGCTCTCCATGCAGGTGAAACCACAAAGGAAGGTTTAATAACACAATTCTGATCCATTTGAAGTTAAGACGTTTAGCTTCGACTCACTGGTTTGAAGAAAATTATTGCAGAATCAATCCCTTTATTTCAGGGGCGCAAAAGTAAATTGGGAAAAGTGAACATTTTTAATAAAATATTAATCTCTAACAATTAGTTGAAAACTAGAGATGAGCGAACACTAAAATGCTCGGGTACTCGTTATTCGAGCATTGAGGATTGAGAGTCCCAGACCACTATACATGACAATGATTCCTACTTGGCCTATAATACAGGACTGTTATATCAGTTGCATGTTCCAAATCTGTATATATGATTCGGGTATCGCTGTCTATACAGTAATATGTTTGCAATATGGGACAAACCCTAGGACAGGAGCCCAGCAGCCGCACCAGTGTCCAGCTCCAGGAATCCCGAGGACAGCCCAGCACCAGTGTTCCACTCCAGAAATCCCGAGGACAGCCGATGCACCAGTGTCACTCCAGTGAAATCCCGAGGACAGCCAGCACCAGTGTCCACTCCAGGAAATCCCGAGGACAGCCAGCACCAGTGTCCACTCCAGGAAATCCCGAGGACACCAGCACCAGTGTCCACTCCAGGAAATCCCAAGGACAGCCAGCACCAGTGTCCACTCCAGGAAATCCCAAGGACTACCAACACCAGTGTCCACTCCAGGAATCCCAAGGACAGCCAGCACCAGTGGTACATCCAGGAAATCCACAAGGACAGCCAGCACAGTGTCCATCCAGAAAATACAAGGACAGCCAGCACACCAGTGTCCCTAGGAAATCCAAGGACAGCCAGCCACCAGTGTCCACTACCAGGAAATCCCAAGGACAGCCAGCACCAGTGTCCACTCAGGAAATCCCAAGGACAGCCAGCACAGGTCCACTCCAGGAAATCCCAAGGACAGCCAGTCACCAGTGTCCACTCCGGAAATCCCAGGACAGCCAGCACCATGTCCACTCCAGAAACTCCCAAGGACAGCCCCAGCACCAGTTGTCCACTCCAGGACAATCAAACGATGACAGCCAGCACCAGGGTACATCCAGGACTCCCAAGGATCTACAACCCAGTGTCCACTCCAGGACAAACCCCCTCATATTATCCCCCCTAGCAGCCCCTTCATATTATCCCCCCCAGCAGCCCCTTCATATTATCCCCCCAGCAGCTCTCTCTCATATTATCCCCCAGCAGCTCCCCTTATATAATCCCCCAGCAGCCCCCTTATTATCCCCCAGCAGCTCCCCTTATATAATCCCCCAGCAGCCCCCTTATATTATCCTCCCCCAGCAGCTCCCCCTCATATTATCCCCCAGCAGCCCTCTCATATTATCCCCCCCCAGCAGCTCTCTCTCATATTATCCCCCAGCAGCTCCCCTTATATAATCCCCCAGCAGCCCCCTCATATTATCCTCCCCAGCAGCCCCCTCATATTATCCCCCTGCAGCCCCCTCATATTATCCCCTCCAGCAGCCCCTTCATATTAGCCCACCCAAGCAGCTCCCCCTCACATGATCCCCCCAGCAGCTCCCCCTCATATTATCCCCCCAGCAGCTCCCCTTCATATTATCACCCAGCACCTCCCCCTCATATTATCCCCCCAGCAGCTCCCCCTCATATGAACCCCCCAGCAGCTCCCCTTCATGAACTTTCCCGATGCTCGAGTGCTCGTCTCGAATAACGAGCCCCATTGAAGTCAATGGGAGACTCGAGCATTTTCAAGGGACCAAGGCTCTGCACAGGGAAGCTTGGCCAAACACCTGGGAACTCAGAAAGGATGGAAACACCCGGAATGGACAGGAAACAGCAGGGGCAGCATGCATGGATGCCTCTGGATGCTGAAACGCACATTAGCCAAAATATGGGGCAACAGCATGGCCATGACAGAGTGACAGATGAAGCTAGATAGCATCTAAAACATGCCATATTGACCCTGACACTATAGGGGACGGCATGCGAGGCAGCGGGCAGCAGGCTAGAGAGTGGCATGGCGACAACCCTAAATGGACTACAGGCTTCAAACCAATGGGTGGCAGAGAGGAACCAAAGGAGGTGAGCAAGAAGTGCTCAAATAATATCGTACAGATAAAAGTTTGCCGTATATTTTGTGGATTACACAGCAGGGTGGCGACAAAGTTAACATGGAAGCCATGAAAACAACCAAAATTCTGCCTGACACAGCTCGTTTGATAAGGGGGACCATGTATGGAGGCAGTGAACTAGTAGTAGATTAAAGGTGCTGCAGTTAAAACTATGTTAGTTGGACTTGGCATGGAGCTGGCGCTCCGCTGCCAGGCGAGCTTTCGCCAATCCAAGCCCCTGTCCTTAGAACTCCCCAAACAGCACTGTTTGTATAAGATCAAGTGTAGTAGCGTTCTATAAGTTTAGGATATGCCGGGTGAGGGGAATGTAAACAGATGCGCAAGAAGCGCATGATGCGATGGAGGCTGGCGCTCCGCGCCAGGCGAGCTTTCGCAAATCCAAGCCTGTCTCTAGGCTACTCCCCAAACCGCACTATTTGTATAAGTTCAAGTGATAGCTGCGGTTATCCATATTTTTACCCAAGGATATATGAGCAGATATCATCAGTGAGAACAGGACAGCTACCATGGCTGTCCATAAAGATCTGACCATCCTCCTTTAGGTAAAAATTTAAGTTTCTCAAATATTTTAATAAAAAAAAAAACACACACTCTCATAAATGCACCAGATCAGTGTTAGTGGATTAATACGTTTTCCGTTAAACTTTATTTATACAAATTGCATTTACAGGTCATTATTTTACCCGAGTCACAATCGGCAAACACAGACGTCAGAAGACAAGAAGCTCATATCGATAAACAAGCGCGGGGCCTTTTTAAACACTGCAGAGTCTGACAAGACGACAACAAGAGTCAGGCATCAGTTAAGCGAAAAGTTAGGTGAAGGTTAATCACTTCTCGACAACGAGCTTCTGTCCGGCATCCGGATTTCCGTAGCCTTCACACCATGCAACGTGGGGGCGGTTAACAATGTGATATAACGTGGGGCATCCACTGTGAATCCACAATCCACGCTCTACAAATTCCAGTTCCAATTTGGCAACAGGCTGCGACAACATACAGCCTTAAAGAAGGTGCATACACAATTTTTATATCGTTATTTTTTTTCTTTACTTACAAAAATTTTGTAAAGTTGTCTCCCATCTCCACACAAAAAGAAGAGACAGAAGTTTTGTCAGGACCCAACCTTTGAACGTACAACTACTGGACGTGCCACGTTGAATGCAACGGTTCTAGATTCAGTCCAGTAAACACTTTCCTGGTCGACCGGCCCCCGAGTAGATCCTCGAACAAGAGAAGATTTTCCAAGGACCGAAATTTTGATTTGTTATTAGGTTCTACCGTGCATTGTTAAAAAAAAAGGAAATCTTTTAATCATTCAAATCAAAAGAAGACTGCAGAACCTGTTGGGCAGCCGTCGTGGAAATCTGGTGGAAAATCTATTTTTGTTCCAGGTTTGTAGCTCTACCAGGTGCACTCAGGGAGTGTCCTCACACTGCTGTGCTCGAAACTGTTCCGCAGCCACTCCCCTCTGCGTATATATGCTGAATCAGGCTTCTCTTTCCATACGAGAGCAGTCATTCAGAGCAGAGAGGAAAGGCTGTGTAGAGCTAAGAGCACAGCAGTGTGAGGAACACACCTCCAGTAGACTTGAAGAGGCTACAACCATAGAATAAATTTATTTTTTCTGCTGCTACTAACAAAGGAGAAAATGTGATCAACCAGATGTCCTCCTGTGGTCCTGTCAAGCCTGAAGTCTTCTGCTCAAAAATTCCTCTGACCTAGACACCCTAAATTCTTGCGACGGTCTTTCGTAGACCGAGTGTCAAGATATGACTTTCCAAATCATTCCAGGCCAATGAGTACAACTCTGGTCCATGCAAGAAAAAAAATAGGGGTCTGTACTCCCAATGCCGGCACTCAAGTGTTTTCCCAATGACTGGTCAAAGCCCAACCACGACGCATCTGTCCTCCTGGAGGGAAGTCTACAACATTGGTCTTGTTCTACGAGAAGAGCTCAAGGTTTGTTGAAGATGGTGGATGCTGGGAATTCTTTGTCTTCCTTGTGTCTTCTGGTTTGAAAGCGGCAAACACATGACGCAACCAAAAACGAAACATCTGGAATCGAATGGTTGTCTTTATTAATGCAACTTTTACAATTCGAGGCAGCTCAACCGATTAACGCTCAAGGTCCTTCAATTCAAACTTTCGGAGCAAGTTCAAAAAAATTTAGACGTCTTTGAAAGAGTTTCCATTGACTGTAGACTTTAGTTTAACAATTAAAATGATACTACCACTTGTTTTGAGGAAGAAAAAGAAACCCAGCAGCTTGGATGACGAAGGTCTATGGTGATATAGTGTTATCGGATGACGGATAAGCGGCGGCAGGCAGCTTCGTCGCAGTCAGTGTTCGGCTTCCAATGGTCGGTGCAGCTGCTGCTGAGCTCGTGCAACCGTGACTCTCATGCTGGAAGCTCGACCCCAGCTGCATCACCCTCAGGGCGCCCGAACATTATTAACACAGAGCGTACAGTGCAGGAATAACTAAGGACCTAAAAAGCTAAATATTTCACAAAAATTATAAGCTGCCGTAATCCCTTTTCGGTAATACACAATTTATTCCTGGCACTCGATATGAACATAATGAACCCCTTCGGAGTCGTTTTCGGGCAGAGTAACAGCATAGTAAGAGTTAAAAGCCACGGCCACCGACGACTGCTTTGTAGTAAAGGTTCAAGCTCTATAAAATAGAAAAAAAAAGTAGGTAGCAGAGATTCCAGGAGGCTGTGGGAGACACCTAACACCACCGGGTAGGACCGAACTGAGAGTGGGAGGGGGGGGGGGGGGTACGATGTGGCGCCATCAGCACAATGTGAGCGGAAGTCGTGCAGAAGAGAAAACAAAAAATGTATGGGTCACCCCAGGGAAGGCGGAGGGTCACCATGGGCTTCGGAAAAATGGGTTCTCTCATGCCAAAGCCAGCACTAGAAAAAAAAAGAAAGAAAGAAAGACATTAGTAACCTTTACTGTAAAATTACAAGGGATTTCTGATACCAGGAGATTTTTACATAAGTATGAAAGTATGTGATCTGTGGGAGTGCACCAGAAGCAGCCAAGAACCTTGAAGGGAACCAGTCAGAAACTCTCCTACACAAACTACACATATTTTTTAAAACTGCTATTATACAGCAGCGCAACTATCCCTATATTGTTCCTCCACATGCATGTAAAATTCTACAGTTAATTCGTAAAGTTGACTCCATCTATGCATATTCATGTTCTTCTTGCTCAGCCGCACCTCCATCTCAGCCGGACACGAATATGCCAGACTCCGTTCAAAGGAAAGACGGTGATAGAACATCTGCATATATTTATAGGCATGGGGAGGAACAATATAGGGACAGTTGTACTACTTTAAAAGAGCAAGATGGGTTTAGTTGCGGGCTAGTTGATCTGACAGGACCCCTTTAACAGAAGCAAAGCTGCATCGACTTGGCACAGGCCCTAGGCAATTGAAGGAGCTTTCTACATTAGATACCATCCTCCTTATAACTCCCTGCACCCAGAAGCAGCCAAGACATATTGTTATTGCAGGGTCAGAGCCTCTGAGTCCCAGTGATCAGATGCTGAAGGTCTATCCTGATGAGTTATCAGTATGTACTTACCTGTCAGGGCTTCCTGTGCAAAGTATTTCACGTCTACATCTTGGTCTTGGGTCAACTTCTCCAGAACCGGTTTCACATCATTCTGCAGAGTGCTACGAGAGCAAGGAAGAAGGAGCGGATATTAGCGGTCATGTAACTATTCAATCATTGATCGATCTGAAGTCAAGTGACTGTCCTCTTGGTAGGGTGGGGGGGGGGGGGGGAATTAAGAATTCATCTGTAAAGGGTCGGGCATGTTCACATTCATTATGGCCTTTCGTCCTTCCCTCATCGGTCAGAGAAGGGTCAGGAGCTGAACACACAGGGCTGCACTGACGTCTTGGCAACATTTTACATGCATGGAGAGCCTTAGAGCGAAGCTGGACTATATCTGGTCCTGTAGATAGTGGTCCCCTGGCCCTGTAGGACCAGATGTGATGACATCACCTTTGATATGGAGTCAGGCCATAACATCACATTTGTACAAGTCATCAAGGATGTGGGATGGGGTTTGGGCGGAGGACCCACAGATGTGGGGATGAGGGAGGAGAAGCTCAGCTAGAGACCGTGGTCTCTCAGCTAGAATGGGGATATCCAATTTTGCTCCTGTAGGTCTATGCTTGTATATTGACTTATGAATGAGTGATAAAGCTTATGGGCCATATATATCGGTTCTGATCACGTGTGTTAGCAGCTTCCATCACTCCACCGGGTGCAGAGCTGACAATTTATGTGGATATCATGAGAAGTTATGCGGCGCAGCACCTTCCCCATCACCCAGGGTGCAGGTCTGATGTGCTGGGATGTAACTAGGAGGCTATTGTAGCAGCAGAGAGAGATACGAGTCCCCGAAGCCCAACATCTCCATCCCTGTTGCACCTCTGCATGTGACCTGGAGGGATATTATACTGTAGTTACAGAGTAATGTCCTCTGCTGGGATCAGACGTCTTATGTCTGCATCTTGGCCATGAATAAGACGATTCTGGGACCTACTGATCTGAAGGAGACCATAACGCCTCCGCATAACCCCCGCCCGTGTAGGTTATTACTGCACAGTGATGCATTGCAGGGACATTACCTGTTGTCCAGGGTGGGTCCTATCTTCTGTAGGGACTTGGCAACATTGAAGCGCACGTTGGCCACGGCGTCTCCGGCCATCCGCACCACCGTGGGCAGCATGTGCTTGGTCGTGATCTCCTGCCCACAAACCTCCGACAGAACCTGCAGCCGGAAATCACCATCACAGTTACAGGAGAAACGCCACAACCCCCTCCGCCCCAAATAGGAGCCTACAGATACGTTGTATCCTATGTGTGACCATGCACAAGCTACAGCATGTATATTCCCTGGGGATGTGTGTGTTAGTAGCTGCAGGACTGTGAAATATGCATTTAACTCCTCAACGACCACCATAGGTGATTCTTACAGCGGCCATTCAGGCCATTTCTTCTGATGCGCAGGGTTTTTACAAAAGTTTGTAGGACACCGGGTGCCGCTGCAGAGACTTCTGGGTTATGTCATCACAGCGTCAGCACCCATTGAGGGTGTTTAACCCCTTACACACTGCGGACAAACATGGACAGCATTGCCTTTGTGACCGCAGAAGGAATGACTCGTCAGCAATAAGGACGCGCATTTTGTACTTCCACACGCAAAAACTAGAATAGTATTTATCCCGTATATTTTTTAGTATAGTAATAGTATTTTTTTTTTATCCTGTGTATTTTGAACAAAAACATTGCCCAAAATTTTTAATCATTCATCACACAAAAATGATCGAAAATGCGATAAAATAAAAAATCCCTCGCACTGCTTCATTTACAAAAAGGTTTCAAAAGACGACTCCTAGGAGATAAGTTTTTTTTTCCTTCTTCCTCAAAAGGATTTCATGATGAAGATGAAGGCAAAAATAAAAATAAGCGAAAACAAAACTTGGTGCTGCGAGGGGTTGTCACCGCTGCATTGGAAGAAAAAAAAGTAAAAAGAATTGTTCAAAAGTTCCAGAATAATTAATAAATTGTTATGGGAAAAAAAAAAAAAAGTTGCACAAATTTTTTAAAAATATACTTTAGAGAAAGGGTTAATAAAAGTTCATCAGTAGGACATTTCATCCCGCAGGAAAAAAAAAACAAACAAAAAAAACCCTATACAACTAAACGTGTCCTCACACTGCTGTGCTCTGTGCTCTGTGAATCCATGACCCTGCCCTGCTGTTATAACAGGACACCCCTGGGGGGAGCTCCGGCCTGTGACTTACATTGATGCAGAACAGGGTGGTCATCCGGTGCAGGTAGTTGGGGTCATTGGACATGGCCAGCACCTTGGGGATGATGGTGGCCTGGGCCCAGTCTTTACCAAACTTCTCCACCAGCTTCTTCAGGTTACTGGTGGCCGCCTCTCTGATGGCGTAGACTGGAAACGCAAAAGGGAGAAGGGATTACAAATGGCAGACGAGGAGACGTCAGCGTGAAATGAATTAACCCCCCCGCACGTGTCTGAGGAGTCTTACAGAGGACCTTTCACTGCCTCACTCAGAGAAGATCATAAAACACGCCCCCTCTACTGCAGCTCCTCCTACATTCTGAGAGGAATGGTCAGATACTGGGGCTGATATCTCTGCAAGCAACAAAATTCAAGAGTGCCCCGAATCAGGAATATTACAAGAAACGCTGCGGTGTCCTGATCTGTACAGCGAGCGATGCAGGAGCCAGCGACTCAATAACCTGAACTATCTGCTACACTACAATCCTGACCCTCACCAAGTACAATCCCAGTCATAGGACCTGGGGGGAACAATAAAGGAAGGGACCTCCCGAGGTCTGAGGAGGCCACAACGTGACTGCCCAGAACATCTGCTTGGGTGCAGTCCCAGAGACCACATGTACTAGTGGAACAAGGAAACAAGTCAGGCCCCACTGGGGTTCTGACCCCTCTGGGCCCCAAGTCTTACACTCCATTGACTTTATTGTACTTCTGGAACAATCAATCAGGAGAACGCTGTCTGCAAGTTACCACAACCCGCCCCACACTGATGTGAAATGCTGCACGCTCATCGGGGCCCGCCCGAGTACCACCGAGTATAATAAAACCCCACCCGCCAAGACTTGTAATCTCCATTTATGAACATCTTCTGAAAAGGGACATCCTCTGCAAGAGAAGAGCAATGAGGTTGGTTTCCTAAAGTGTAGAGACGTCTTACCATGGTCCACCAGCCAAGCCATACACAGAGAGTTCAGCTTCTCATCAAAGAACTCCACACCCTGCAACGAGATCACACAACAATCAGACTGTAAGCTCTTGTGTCACCCCCTCATCCTCATAGACTGTAAGCTCTTGTGTCACCCTCTCATCCTCATAGACTGTAAGGTCTTGTGTCCCCCCTCATCCTCATAGACGTAAGCTCTGTGTCACCCCCTCATCCGCATAGACTGTAGTCTTGTGTCACCACCCTCATCCTCATAGACTGTAGCTCTGGTCAACCCTCTACATCCTAGACGGAAGTTTGTCAGCCCCTCATCTCTATACTGTAAGCTCTGTGTCACCCTCTCATCATCATAGACTGTAAGCTCGGTGTCACCCTCATCCTCATAGACTGTAAGCTCTTGTGTCCCCCATCCTCATAGACTATAGCTCTTGTGTCCCCCTCATCCTCATAGACTGTAAGCTCTTGGTCACCCCTCATCCTCAGACTGTAAATCTCTTGTGTCACCCCCTCCTACTCATAGACTGTAAGCTCTTGTGTCACCCCCTCATTCTCATAGACTGTAAGCTCTTTGTTCACCCCCTCATTCTCATAGACTGTAAGCTCTTGTGTCACCCCCTCATCCTCATAGACTGTAAGCTCTTGTGTCACCCCCTCATCCTCATAGACTCAGCTCTTGTGATCAGGGCCCCACTCCCATTGTACTGTGTAATGTAGTATTGTATTTGTATATGTCCCCTATGATTTGGAAAGTGCTATGGAATATGGTGGCGCTATATAAAGATGATCATTATTTCTGATCAGGAAGTGCACAGCTCCCCCTACTGGTAACAGGGCGGAGGCAGAGTGTAAGGAGGGGTCTATCCGGGACGGTGAGATGCAGGACAGTGTCGGCCATTACTTTTCCTCCGATCAGCCGCAGGTTCTGGCATCAGTCTCATTATCTAAAACCGAACGTAGGATGAAGTGATTGGATCTCGTCACTATGAGTATTATAAGCGTTGGATAATGGAGAAGCCAGGTACCTACAGCCCCCGAGTGCTAGACTTTGGTATAAAGGCATCTCCCAACATCAACCCAAGAGGATGAGACATTTCGTGCCGTTACGTAGGGATCAGTAGGACCAGACACCAACCCTGCGCACCCACCATCTACCAGGGGCTCTACACACACACGCACATTGGTATACAGACAGAAGGGCGCACCTGTGTATGGTGCTGGTGGTGTAGGAGTAACAGCTCTGCTCTCTGGAAGCACTCACAGCTGCCGGCCAGCAGGGCAGTACTCGAGATGGCCAGGCGCACCCGCCACTGCATCCTCGCCAGCTCCACGATGGCGGGCAGCAGCGACTGCGACAGCTGCCGGATGCCGATCACCTGTTCACACGTCCAGGTTGGAGATGATGTGAGCCGCATTCTGGACTGCAGAGAGATCAAACCAGGGAAAATGAAGCGGCTGAGCCCCAAAACATAGAATCCCCCCCATAGCTGGACAGGAAGGGGTTATGTGTGCACCGTTCATGACCCACAAAACAGCAGCTTGTAAATGTGGACCCTCTCCGAGACTGACTAGACCCAATATCTGCTCAGACGCTCCGAAACCTTGTATCTATTCTGCTTCCTGCATGCACACAGGTCGCCCCCATGTGGCATAACAGCGGGACTGCAAAATAACTCCTACCATTACTGGAGTAGTGAAGCGTGGATGAGGGGATTGCAGTCTCTGCTCAGTCATGCATGGCCCCCTCTATACAGGTTTAAAGGGAACATGTCAGCAGTTTATCCCATTAAAACTCTCAGGTAAGAATGACAAAGACGAAGGCTTAAAGAGAAAACCTACCACTTGTGTGGCAGGGTTCTGCATGGAAATACCGGGCACCGCTCAGGGTGAGATCATGGTGAGCTGGTGCCGTGCTTATTCGTTGTGTTTTAAACCGCGGTATAAAACACTTTTTAAATGTTAGCCGGCGCAGGGAGGTACGCGCGCGGCTCTCCTTCACTTCCTATGTAGCCGCGTGCACGGTAAGCGCCGAGCGCAGTACCTCCCGCGCGCGCTAAAAGTTTTTAAAAGTGTTTTAAACCGCGATACAGCAGTTTAAACACTAAAAAGAATAAGCTCCGGCACCAGCTCACCCTGACCTCACCCTGAGCTGGTGCCCGGTATTTCCATCTGAAACCTGCCACTACAAGTGGTAGGTTTCCTTTAAGTACTAAGCCGAAACGCGTTGTACTACTTTTTATCTTAATATATTTTATACTTCAATCCGTGTATGTAAATAAAACCTAACATTTTTTGGAACTTAAAAAGTTTGGTTCCTAGAAAGGTTTATTTTGGGATTCCGAAGCGGCGGTGCATCGCCTGTGACTCCATTGGATACCTACATTGAATCTCACATAAGCCATAAGCCTGATCAGACCCTGATCTTTAATATGACACTAGCAGCACATTTCTAGGTGCTACAGAACAGGAGATAGGAACTTGTAAAATTGGGATGAGAAGTGAATTTTAGAAAGGAAGTTTCCACCTGACCTGAGGGCACAGCAGTTTAGTGGGTAAAACCTTGTGAGCAGGTTCCCTTTTAAGCTTTAACACTTGTGGCCCATTCTCATCAAGAGCTGTAATATATTGGGTCAGTACTTCCTGGAAACCCCTGACCCAGATACATGAGTGGTCAGTGTAGGGGATTTGTACGGTTCTATCCCGGCAGCCACGCACAGGCGCCGGGCTGCCCACACGCAGTCTGTGTTTGCTTCCCAGGATGCGAGGATCCGAGCGCAGACGTTGTGTAGTCACCTCATCCTTCAGCTGAGCCAAGAAGAGAGGCAGCAGGTGCTCGATGGTGTTGTCCTTCCCCAGGATAGGAGAGAGGCCCATGATGACCGAGGCCAGCGCTGACTTCACGTGCTGGTTGGCGTCAGACACCAACTCCTAACGTCACAAAGAGAGAAAGAAAAATCAGTGACACAATGTGACGGTACGGAAATGGAGAGACCGGAGCCGCTACGTGCATCACCCTGGACAACCCTCACAGGACCCAGACGGTTTACATTTGTTCCTCACTTACAAAAATCCAAAACCATTTAAAATTTTCCATGTGCAGATCTGTACGAGGGCTTGTTTTATGTGTAACAAATTGTACTCCCTATAATATCCCAGGTACAGGGAAGCGGGAAAAGGATTCTAGATGAGGTGACAATAAAAAAATATTCGGGAATCTGAGGGACTCTTGGACTTTCATGAGAAAGGTTTGTCCCTCCCCCTGATGACACCGCAGAGGGCGACAATCTGTTCCTAGACGGCCTTTACCGTGGCAACTAAACGGTTAACACCAGTTGGGTGATGGGTGCTGGAGCAGTCTTCATACATCGTACGTACGTAATAAGAGAAGCGGATGACATTACCTTTACACACGGCAGGATCTGGGTCATAATCACGTTCTCCCGGCAGTCGGGGGACAGGTTCTCACAGAACTCTACAAAAGAACAGAAGAGATTGGATCGGATCCATAACAGCCATCATTCCTCTAACGTTATAAGTCTTGTAGCCCACAAAACTTTATGCCCATTCCCTTATGTGTGTGGCTGCAGCTCCCTCTAGTGGCCACAAGCGGTAAATATGATAAAGCAGGCGGCTCAGGGCCAGATCACTGTAAGAAGTCATGTGACAGGAGGCGCGGGCCCCTACATGGGGTGGTGCAGGGGGTACGAGGACAGCCGCCACCTCTGCCATTCCCAGTACTTGACTGGACTAAGTCTTCATCTAATTTAAAGGGGTCGTCCACTTTCAGCAAATAATTGATATTGTTTGTGTAAGGAAATGTTATACACTATCTCTATCCATTCCTCACCGTTTTCTAGACCTCTGCTTGCTATACTTGTATAGAAAGCTTCTAAGTTTACTTTTAGTGGATAGAAATGTGTCCATGTGATGGAGGTGCATGAGCCGTTCTTATCCCACACCTCCGATTACCCTCTGATATAGCGGCTTATGCCCGTCCATCACATCCCCAGGGACAGACCATATCCACTGGAAGTAAATGGAGAAGGCTTCTATGGAAGTTTATGATAAGTATCTGTTATCTATCGGGGCTTTTTCTTATCATTTTGAGAAGTCGCAGTAACCCGGACTTTACCTTTGACCTTGTGGGAAGCCGCCGCTCGCACTTCAGCCTCACAATCCTTCATCAGGTTCTGGAAAGCAGGGACCAGGTCCGTCTTGGTGATTTCCGGGCCTACAGCTTTCTGGAGCTGAGATGGGACAAGACATGACATCAGAGATGAAGAGGAAGATGATGGAGCCGCAGACATCCTGGAGAGGTCACCTACCTCCGTGAACTTGTCTGCCACCATGTAGCGGACTCTCCAGGATTTGTCCTCGGCAGCCTGGCGCAGGGTGGGCATCACCAGTGGCTCCAGCTCCTCCTGCGGCAACAGCTGAGCAATGTTCACACAAGCCTCCACTGCCAGCAGCCGCACAGAATCCTGGGAAATCACATGTAAATGGGAGATATAGATAGATATATATATTTATTATGTAGCCGGAGCCCCCCGACAGACCAGCGGGACGTCATACCTGCTCATCGGAGGCCAGATTGGAGAACATCGGGATGATCTCGCTCTTCACATGCTCCAGTTCCAAAACTTTGGCAAATTCCCCTAATTTGGAGGCGGCGGCTCGCCGGACCATGGGGGTGTCATCCGAGCACAGGTTACGGAAGTGTCTAGAGAGGAAAACAAGAGATTTGTGAATAGTGTTCCCCCCCATCCTGTAACTTGCTGAGTGGTTGGGGTGTCAGTGCTGGGACCCCCACGGAACCTGAAAACCGGAAGCAGAAGGCGCTGTCCCCTATACAACCCTCCTCCTGATCAACTCCACAGGGGGTGGAGATCATCATCAAGAGGAGAGGAGATCATCAAGAGGAGGCCGCCCCGTAGTGATGGCTGGTGTGGGGTCTCCCGCTACTACTCATGACTTTTGGGGTAAAATTACAGAAATTTTGTGCATGAACCCATAAAACTGAACCTAGAAGTTACTCACTGTCTCAGTTCGGCCTTGACGGTGCTGGAGACGCGGGGGTAGCAGACGCTGAACAGTCCGCAGGCCGATGTGCGGGAGGTGAACCAGTCTCCGCTGGCCAGACGCTTCACCAGGGGCACAAAGTGCGCCTCGAGGTCCGCAGGCGAGTGCTCATGGGATATGGCGCGCAGAGACTCCACGGCCCTGTCCCTCACCACAGTCTCCTCCACGGTGGCCAGGCTCTCTAGAGGGGGCTACAAGACAGACCGGTCACAGGTACAGCACATACACAGGAGGAGCTACAAGACAGCCCCGGTCACAGGTACAGCACATACACAGGAGGAGCTACAAGACAGACCCGGTCACATGTACAGCACATACACAGGAGGAGCTACAAGACAGACCCGGTCACAGGTACAGCACATACACAGGAGGGGGCACTCATCTCTCCCAGGACCTACCAATAAGCAATGCACAAACTCGGGCCCCCCGACCAGGGAGGTGAAGGTCCCCAGCTGTTCTGCCAGGGCCAGCAGCACCTCATCCTCATCGTAGATGGTATCTGCAGCGACAAGTCAGACACAATCACCGACACTGAACAAAACTACACAAGAACATCCCCGCGTCTCCTCCAGCTGCCCACCTACCTGTCAGGAAGGGCAGGAGCTCGCTGCGGGTCCTCTCCACCCCCAGGGCCAGGGCGATGGTGGACAACTTCTTAATACTGTTCAGGCGAAGCTGCAAGACAAGAACTTAAGTCGTAATCAGAACATCCGGAGCAGAACATGAGACTTTTAGGGTCCAAACCCCTTACACAGGGCCCAATAATACCCCACCCCCCACCTCCCGATTACCCCACTACCCCAAGAGCTGCCTCCAGGAGTCAGGAACAAGCACTGCACAGGACCCCAAGCATCACAGGACCATAAACTTCACCCAGTGGTCAGGTCCTGAAGTGATAACACCAGGGTCCAGCAGCCTGGGAGGGGCACAGCTCCATAGGCGGTTACTACAGATGGCCAGGATGCTGGGAGAACTATGAGGCGCCCCCTACAGGGCACCAGCAGCTACTGGATAGGACCTATAAGCTGACACGATGCCCCTGGGTGCCTGGACCCCTGAGGTAACAGAACGTCACGTCAGTATCTGCAGGTCATGAGCGCAGGTTCTGCACCCGTCCTCAAATTTAACCCCTTAAGGTCAGAGCCTTCTTCATTCAGTTTTCGCTCTCCGCCTTCAAAAATCTTGTTTTCTGCGCAACAAATTTTACTTCTGAGTGCGGTTATTTATTATCCCCTGTCGTGTACTGGGAAGCCGGAAAACATTCAAAATGAGGTGGAAAAAAAAAAAAATGTACGCCATTTTCTTGTGGCCTCTATCTTTCACAGTGCAGCCCAAATAACTACAGTATATACTCGAGTATAAGCCGAGGCTCATAATTTTACCACAAAAACCTGGTAAAACCTTTTTTTTTTTTTTTACTCTAGTATAAGCCGAGTTTGGGTTTTTTGTGCTGAAAAACTAGGCTTATACTCGAGTATACATGGTATATGAAAAAAAAAAGAAGTTCCTGCGTCTTAAGACACCAGTAACCATTTCGTACTTGTGTAGGGAGCTGCGTGTGGCGCCATTTTTGCGTGGCCCGAGGTGACGTTTTCATCGCTGCCGTTACGACCTTTTGATCACCTTATAAAATTATTTAGATTTTTGCCAAATGGTGAACAATCGAGCGCTTTGAGGTTCAACGGCGGAAATAACCGTTATTACACTTTGACAGACCCCACACTTTGTGACGTATCGATAACAAAAAATTTTGCGGTTTTTACTTGTTTATTTTTACATCAGTTCAAGGAAAATGGGGGGGGGGGGGATATGAACTGTTAGTTTATTAAGTTTTTTAAACACTTACTTTTTTTTTACCATACCCCCTGGGGTACTTTAACCCTAGGTTGTCTGATTGATTCTACCATATTACAGTAGGGCAATATATGGGGATTCTCCACATCTATTACAATGTGCAAATTGCACACTGTAACAGATCCACAGCAGTGAGACGGCGTTGGGCCTTACAAGACTGAAGGCTAGCGACAATCCAAGGATTAAGACCGGCGATCAGGGCCGGCACCAATCACAGGGGTTAGCAGGGGCAGGGGGTGTAACCGCTCCATATACACGTACATATACGTCATAGCGTGGGGGAGCGTTGGGATCTCTCCCATCTTAGGGCTGGAAGCTGCGGTGACCTCACAGATGTAATGCACACAGTATAACATTATCCACCCGGGCGCCGAGTAACCTCCAATCTAATCCCGAAAATACACGGCAAAGGGAGAAAAACTATAAATAAGGAAAATCAATCCCTGCCGGAAAGTCACTGGTTACCATGGTAACACGCTTCCCTGGACCCGCCCACTGATTGGTGAGAAATCATTGCGCTTATTCAGAGCAAAATTAGGAAGAGAGAACATGACAGACTGCAGTGCTGCCGGCTACCAGCGGGGGCAGCGACACGAGGACCGGAGCACCGCACGGGGGACATAACTCAGGTCTCATACACACAGCCGGGTGCTGCCCGGGCCACAAGCATGTAATACAACGCGTCCCGTATCATCTGTGCCCGGTCACCGTGCCGTCCCATCACGTTATAATTCAGAATCGGCCCAAGTGTTCTGACAGTTTTCACGACCTCTGCTTTCTGTCATTTCTCTCTAGGCCTCAGATTACTGTGACTGAGCCGCAGCATCATCAGTCTGCCTGACAGCAAGCAGAGATAGTGACACTGAAGAACATTTCACTGACCCTACTGACAACATGACTGCTAACAGCTGGAGATCCGCTTCAGTGTCATCACCTGCCCTGTCCACACTGCGCAGAACCCTCAGCTCCGAGAAGCATCAGCTCTGCAGGTACTCATCCGCTACTAGGAAGTATAATCCTATGTTCACCAACAGCAAGCAGAGATAGTGACACTGCAGAGACCAAGGCAAAAATACTCATGGTGATACTGCCTGCTGAGCTGTGTATCTAATCCTATCCAGTGTGATACTGCTGAGCTGTGTATCTAATCCCATCCTGTGTGATACTATCTGCTGAGCTGTGTATCTAATCCTATCATGTGTGATACTGCTGAGCTGTGTATCTAATCCCATCCTGTGTGATACTGCCTGCTGAGCTGTGTATCTAATCCTATCCAGTGTGATACTGCTGAGCTGTGTATCTAATCCTATCCAGTGTGATACTGCTGAGCTGTGTATCTAATCCCATCCTGTGTGATACTGCCTGCTGAGCTGTGTATCTAATCCTATCCAGTGTGATACTGCTGAGCTGTGTATCTAATCCCATCCTGTGTGATACTGTCTGCTGAGCCGTGTATCTAATCCTATCCTGCGTGATACTGCCTGCTGAGCTGTGTATCTAATCCTATCCTGCGTGATACTGCCTGCCCCGCTGTGTATCTAATCCTATCCTGCGTGATACTGCTGAGCTGTGTATCTAATCCTATCCTGCGTGATACTGCTGAGCTGTGTATCATGCCGTGATAGGCTGAGCTGTGTATCTAACCTATCCTGTGTGATACGTCTGCTGAGCTGCTGTATCTAATCCAATTCTGTATGATACTGCTGCAGAGCCGGTATCAATCCCATCAGGTGTGATTATGCCTGCTGAGCTGTGCTATATCTAATCACATCCATGTTGATTTACTGTCTGCAGAGACCGTGATCTAACCATCATGGGTGTGTGATACTGTATGCTGAGATGTGTATTTAATCCTCTCCTGTGTGATGATACTGTCTGCTGAGCTGTGTATCTAATCCCATTCGGTAGGAGACTGTCTGCAGAGCCGTGTATCTAATTCCCATCATTTTGTGCGATATGTATGATGAGCTGTGTATCTAACCTATCAGCTTTGTGATACTGTCTGTCCTGAGCTGGGATATAATTTCCCATCATGTGTGATACTGTTGCTGAGCTGTGTATCTAATCTATCTGCGTGATACGTCTGCTGAGCTTGTGTATCTAACCTATCTGACGTGATTGATACTGGTCATGATGGAGGCTGATGTATCTTAATCCTATCCAGTGTGATTACTGCTGAGCACTGTGTCTGTATTCTAACCCATCCGTGGATGTGATACTGTTGCTGAGCTGTGTATCTAATCCTCTACTGTGTGATTACTGTCGCCGGAGCCGGTGTATATAATCCATTCTGGATGATAGGTCTGCAGAGCGTGTTTATCTAATCCCATCATGTGTGATACGGTCTGCTGAGACTGTGTATTAATCTCTCTGCCGATGATTTTTTTGTTTTTGTTTTACTGTCTGCTGAGCTGGGTATCTAAATCCTATCCTGCATGATCTGTCTGCGGGCTGTGTATCTAACATCATGTGTGATACTGTCTGCCGTGAGCTGTGTATTAATCCTTCCTGCACGGGATACTGTCGCTGAGCTGGATGTATCTAATCCTATCCTGCGTGATACGTCTGCGAGCTGTGTATCTAATCCTAGCCTGCGTGTGTGCACTGTCTGAGCCCTGAGCGTGTGTATTCTAATCATATCCTGTGTGATACTGCTGAGTTGTGTATCTAACCATCCTGTGTGGTACTGTCTGCCTGAGAACTGGTCTGTGTATCTAATCCCATTCGTATGATACTGTCTGCCAGATACGTGTATCTTAATCCCAGCATGGGTGATACGTCTAGCTGAGCTGGGGGAGATAATCCCATAAGGTGTGATATGTCTGCCTGAGCTGGTATCTAATCTATCCTGTGTGATACTGTCTGCCCTGAGCTGTGTATCTAATCCTATCCTGTGTGCTACGTTCTGCTGAAGCGTGTGTATTAATCCTATCCTGCGTGATACGGTCTGCTGAGCTGTGTATCTAATCCTATACTGTGTGTACTGACTGACTGAGATGTGTATCTAATCCTCCCCTGTGTGATTACTGACTGCTGGCTGTGTATCTAAATCCCATCATGTGTGATACTGTCTGCTGAGCGAGTCTAATTCTCTCTGGTTGATACTGTCAGATCTGTGATCTAATCCTATCCTGCATGCTACTGTCTGCTGAGCGTGGATCTAACCCATCAGCGTTGAGATTACTGTCTGAGTGAGCTGCGACTAATCCTTATCCTGTGTGATACGGTTCTGACTGAGCCTGGCGATCTAATCCTATCCTGCGTGATACTGTCTGCTGAGAGTGGTATCTAATCCTATCTGCGTGATACTGGTTGCTGCAGCGGTGTATCAATTCCTATCAGTGTGGATACCTCTGAGCTGTGCATATCTAATCCATCCGACCACGTGATACGCCTGCTGAGATCGGTATCTAATCCTCCCTGGTGATACTGACGGCTGAGCCTGTGTACTACTCCTCTCCTGTATTGATACGACTGCTGAGCTGTGATCTTAATCCCATCATGTGGGATACTGTCTGCTGAGCCGTGTATCAATACTCTCCTGCGTGATACTGTCTGCCGAAGTGTGCTATCTTAATTCCTATCCTGCATGATACTGTCTGCTGAGCTGTGTATCTATCCATTCTGCGTGATATGTGATACTGTCTGCTGAGCTGGTATCTAATCCTATCCTGCTGTGATACTGTCTGACATGAGATGTGGATATAATTCTATCTGCCGTGATACTGTCTGCATGCCCTGAGCTGTGGTATCTAATCCTACCTGCCGTGATACTGGCTGCTGAGCTGTGCTATCTCATCCTATCCAGTGTGATACTGCCTGAGCTGTGTATCTAATCCCATCCTGTGTGTACGTGTCTGCGAGCTGTGGATCTTAATCCCATCCGGTGTGATACGCCTGCCCGCTGTTGGGTATCTAATCCTATCTGCGTGATCTGATGAGCCGGTGTCTCTAATCCTATCCTGCCAGTGATTACTGCCTGAGCTGTGTATCTAATCCTTATCCTGTGTGATACTGTCTGCAGTGTATCCGTGTATCTAATCCCCTCATGTGTGATACTGTCTGCGAGCTGGTATCTAAATCCTCTCCTGTGTGTACTGTCTGCCTGAGCCGGTGTATCTAATCCTATCCTGCCATGATACTGTCGCTGAGCTGTTTGATCTAATCCCATCATGTGTGATACTGTCTTGATGAGCTGTGTTATCTAATCGATCTGCCGTGATACGTCTGCCACGGGGGGGCTGAGCTGTGCTATCTAATCCTATCTGCAGTGATACTGCTATGCTGAGCTGTGTATCTAATCCTATCCAGTGTGGGTAGATACCGTCGCTGAGCTGTGTATCTAATCCCATCCTGTGTGATAATGCTGAGTTGTGTTATCTAATCCTATCCTGTGTGGTACTGTCTGCTGAGCGGCTGTATCTAATCCCATTCGTGTATTGATACTGTCTGGCCAGAGCCGTGTATCTAGATCCCATCATGTGTGATACGTCTGCTGAGCTGTGGATCTAATCCTATCCTGTGTGATACTGTATGCTGAGCTGGGATCTAATCCTACTGAGTGATACGGTCTGCGAGCTGTGTATCTAATCCAATCAGGTGTGATACTGGTGCTGAGATGTGTATCTAATCCTCTCTGTTACGGCGTGATGGATTGTACTGTCATGCCTGAGCTGTGTTGTATCTAATCCATCTGCCATGATACGGGTTCTGCTGAGCCTGTGTAGCTAATCCCATCATGCGTGATTAATGTCTGACTGAGCTGTGTATCTAATCTATCCTGTGTGTACTGTCTGCTGAGTGTGTATCTAATCCGATCCTGCGTGTTGTGATACTGTTGCTGAGCTGGGTATCTAATCCTATCATGCGTCGTTGACTACTGATGACTGAGCGTGTATTATCTATCCAGTGTGATACCTCTGAGCCTGTGTATCTAATACATCTGCGTGATACTGCCTGACGAGTGGTATCAATCCTCTCTGCGCGTGATACTGTCTGTTTTTTTGCTGAGCTGTGTATCTAATGCCTATCCTGGTGTGATACTTTCTGCTGCGCGTGTGTATCTAATACTTTCCTGTGTGATACTGTCTGCTGACTGCTGTATCTAATCCCATCTGTATGATAATGTTGCAGGCCGTGTATATAATACCATCATGTTGATACTGTCTGTGAGCCTGTGGATCTAATATCCTATCCTGTGTGATTACTGTCTGCTGAGCGCTGTATACTATCCTCTCCTGTGTGTGATACTGTCTGCCATGAGCTGTGTATCAATCCCATTCTGTATGATAATGTCTGCCAGAGCCGCTGTATCTAATACCATCATTGTGTGATACTCTGCTGAGCGGTGTATCTAATCCCATCGTGGATTATCTGTCTGACTGAGCTGTGTATTCTAATCCCATCCTGTGTGATACGTTGCTGGAGCTGTGGATCTAATCCTATCCTGTGCTGATGTGATACTGTCTGCCGAGCCGTGTATCTAATCCTCTCCTGCGTGATACTGTCTGCTGAAGCTGTGTATCTAATCCTATCCTGCCGTGATACTGTCTGCTGAGCCTGTGTATCTTAATCATTCCTGCGTTGATACTGTCTGCTGAGCTGTGTATTATCCCATCCTGTGTGATACGTCTGCTGAGTGTGTATCAAATCCATCCTGTGTGATATGCCGAGCATGTGTATCTAATCCCATCATGTGTGATACTGCTGAGCCTGTGTATCTTAATCCCATCATGTGGTGATACTGTCTGGACTGAGCTGCCCTGTGATCTAATCCTTATCCGCGGGATACGTCTGCCCTGAGCTGTGTATCTAAATCCTACCTGCGTGATACTGTCTGCATGAGCTGCTGTATCTAATCCTATCCAGTGTGATATGCATGAGCTGTGTATCTAATCCATCCTGTGTGATCTGTATGCTGAGCTGTGTATCTAATCCCCTCCTGTGTGATACTGCCTGCGCCCGCTGGTACTCTTAATCCTATCCTGCGTGATACTGCTGCTGAGCTGAATGTATCTACTCCTAGCCTGCCGTGCTACTGCTGAGCTTTGTGTATCTAATCCTATCCTGGTGATACTGTATGCCAGAGCCGTTGTATCTTAATCCCTCATGTTGTGATATGGCTGACCTGAGCTGGTATTCTACCTCTCCGTGTGATACTGTCTGCTGAGCGGTGTTGTATCTATCTATCCTGCCACATGATACGGTCTGCCTGAGCTTGTGTATCTAATCCCATCATGTGTGATACGTATGATGAGCTGTTGTATGTAATCCTATCTGAGTGATGAGGTCTGCTGAGCTGTGTATCTAACCTATCCTGCGTGATACGGTCTGCCTGAGTTGTGTATCGAATCCTATCCTGCGTGATATGTCTGATGAGCGTGGCATCTAATTCCTATCCGCGTGGATACTGTTGCTGAGCTGTGTATCTAATCCTATCAGTGTGATACCGTCTGCTGAGCTGTGTATCTAATCCCATCTGTGTGATGATACTGCTGAGTCTGTGACTAATCCTATCCTGTGTGGGGTACTGTCTGAAGGAGCTGTGTATCTAATACAAAGTCTGTATGATAATGTAGCAGAGCCGTGTTGCTATCAATCCCATAATGGGTGATACTGTCTGACTGGCTGTGTATCTAACCATCATGTTGTGATACCTGCTGACTGAGCTTGCGTATCTAATCCTATCCTGTTGTGATACTGTCTGCCTCGGCCTGTTGTATCTAATCCTTTGTTTGTATCTAAATCCTATCCTGCGTGAATGATCTGCTTGAGCTGTGTAATCTAATCCCATCATGTGTCGATAACTGTCTGTGAGCTGTCTGTATCTAATACTCTCCTGCGTGTGATACGGTCTGCCTGAGCTGTTTATCCTAATCATATCCTGCCATGATACGTATGCTGAGGCTGTGTATCTAATCCCATATGCGTTGATACGTCTGCGGAGCACGGTTGTATCTAATCCTATCTGTGTGATACGGCTCTGTGAGCTGTATGTATAATCCTATCCTGAGTGATGATACTGTCTGCTGAGCTGTGAGTGTTCTAAATCCCCATTCCTGTGTGATACTGCTGGCTGCTGTATCTTAATCCCATCATGTGTGATACTGCGAGCTGTTGTATATAATCCCCATCATGTGTGTGATACTGTTCTGCTGCGCTGTGTATTAATCCTCTCTGTGGATACTGTATATGAGTGTTGTATCTAATCCCGTCATGTGTGATACGCTGCGAGCCTCGCTCCCTGGGTGAACTGTCTGCTGCTGAGCCGTTGTCTGATCTAATCCTATCCTGTGTGATACTTGACTGGTGAGAGTGTTATCTATCTTATCCTGTGTGATAGGACTGCTTTGCTGTGTATTCTAATCCTATTCCGCTGTATCTAATCCTATCCTGTGTGATACTGACTGCTGAGCTGTGTATCTAATCCCGTCCTGTGTGATACTGTCTGCTGAGCCGTGTATCTAATCCTATCCTGTGTGATACTGCTGAGCTGTGTATCTCATCCCGTTCTGTGTATCTCAGCTCCCGGGGTTAGATACGTCACACATAGTAATGATGGCGCCTCCTGTCAGGACTACATGTCCCAGCATGCCCCGCAGTGTGTGTCCGGGCCGCGGGCGGGTGTGTAGGCCGCATTGCTCCCCCGGTCCCGCTCCTCACCTGCACGTCCTCATTGCGCAGCTCGTCTATGAGCACGGCGATGGGATACAGAGAAGTCGTCCCCGTCAGCCGCCGCCATCTTGCGTCTTCCTGTCAGAGGGAAAAGTGAAGGGGGCGGGGACGGGGGCTCCTGAGCCTTCTAGCAGGGGTACAGACCACGCCATGTACGCCGACGTCAAGGCCTGTCACTGTTTATAGTAACGACGACCCTCCAATTCGAAAGCGGGCGGGAGCGTTCCCTGGAGACCGTTGCTAGGGCGCTTGTACGTGATGTCAAACGCTGGAGGCTTTGGCCGCCATTTTGTTGAAGACCTGAAGGGCGCAGCTGATTTGTATGATTTTTCCGGTACGGGGCCATATGGGAAGTGACACGAGGGATTAGAGACGCCTTTATTAGAAGATGGCGATGATGTTATGAAATGTTCAGTGACCTGTCAGGGATTGGCTGTGGGGGGTGTCACATGGCGCACCCCCACAGAAGATAACACTACAACTCATATTCTCCACAAGGCAGCAAGGGCAGCCCTCTTATATATCACCCCTAGCAGCCCATTATACTTATCCCCCCCAGCAGCCCCTTCATATTATCCCCCCAGCAGCTCTCTCTCATATTATCCCCCAGCAGCTCCCCTTATATAATCCCCCAGCAGCCCCCTTATATTATCCTCCCCCAGCAGCTCCCCCTCATATTATCCCCAGCAGCCCTTCATATTATACCCTCCCCAGCAGCCTCTCTCTCATATTATACCCCAGCAGCGCCCCTTATATTAATCCCCAGCAGCCCCATCATATTATCCTCCCCAGCAAGGCCCCATCATATTATCCCCCTGCAGCCCCCTCATATTTATCCCTACAGCGGCCCCTTCATATTAGCCCCACCAAGCAGCTCCCCCCTCACAGATCCCCCCAGCAGCTCCCCCTCATATTATTCCCCCCAGCAGCTACCCTTCATATTATCACCAGCACCTCCCCAGCATAGATCCCCCCAGCAGCTCCCCTCATATTGAACACCCCAGCAGCTACCCTTCATATTAATCAACCCCCAGACCAACCTCCCCTATATTATCCCCCAGCAGCTCCCACTCAGAGTAGTGATCCCCCAGCAGCTCCCCTTCATATTACCACAGCAGCTCATCATCATGTTATCTTACGACACGAACCGCCGCCGCAGAAGCAGGAAGAGGAGGAACCCAGCAGCTTCCCCTCATATCATACCCCAGCAGCTCCCATCATATTATACCCCAGCAGCTTCCCATCATATTATACCCCAGCAGCTCCCCCTCATATTAACCCCAGCAGCTCCCCTTCATATTATCCCCCAGCACCTCCCCCTCATATTATACTCCAGCAGCTCCCCCTAATATTATACCCCAGCAGCTCCCCTTCAATTATCCCCTAGCAGCTCCCCCTCATATTATACCCAGCAGCTCCCTTCATATTATCCCCCAGCAGCTCCCCCTTCATATTATCCCCAAAGCAGCTCCTCCTCATGTTATCCGCCTCAGCACCTCCTCCCATATTATTCCCCCAGCAGCTTCTCCTCATATCATACCCCAGCAGCTACCCATCATATTATACCCCAGCAGCCCCCATCATATTATACCCCAGCAGCTCCCCCTCATATTATACCCCAGCAGCTCCCCTTCATACTATCCCTAGAACTTTCCTCCTCATATTATCCCCCAGCCAGCTACTTCCTCATATTATACCCCGAAGATACCCCTAATTATCCCTTAGCAGTTCCCCTTCAGTATACCACAGCAGTACCCTCATATATCCCATAGCACAGTGATGGCGAACATTTTTAGAGGCCGAGTGCCAAAAATCAACCCAAACCTTCTGACTTGAAGTGAAGGCCAACACAAAAATTTAATAGAATAACAAGCGTTGTTTTATTGAGAGGAAAACGAGACCATGAGAGACGCCCCCCCCCATATACTAAGATAGTAAAAATGCATACATCTGTCACCATTGTAGTTATAAAATGCAGCCAGGGAATGCCGCCATGTCGTATAAAAATGCATGAAGAATGCCGCCAGTAGTATATACAATGCGTACAGAATGCCGCCATGAGGTTATAAAAATGATACAGAATGCCGCCAGTAGTATAAAATGCAACAGATGCCCGCATGCTAGTTATTAAAATGCATACATGAAGCCGCCATGAAGTATAAAATGCATACAGGAAGTGCCGCATGATCAGTTAAATGCATACAGAATGCCGCATGATAGTATAAAAGGCCAACAGAATGCCGCCATGTAGTATAAAAATGCATACAGAATGCCGCCATGTAGTTAAAGGCATTACAGCTTATCGCCATGTAGTCGAAAATGCATTAGCAGAATGCGCCATGAAGTATAAAATGCCCATACGAATGCCGCCAATGTTGTATTTAAAATGCACTTTACAGAAGGCCGCCAGTAGTATAAAATGCATAAAGCTTATCGCCATTGTAAGTATCAAATACATACAGAATATATAAATCTATATATATATCTTATATATATATATATAATATATATATGTATACACATATAAACACCTACATATACACATGACATACATAAACACCTACATATACACATGACATACATATACACCCGCGTGCCATAGGTTCGCCATCGCTGCCCTAGCAGCTACCCCTCATATTTTCCCCCCCAGCAGTTCCCTCTATATCCCCCCGCAGTCCCTAATATTATCCCCCCAGCAGCTCCACTTCATATATCACCCAGCACCTACCCGCTCATATTATCCCCAGCAGCCCCTCAATATGACACCCAGCAGTCCCCCTCAGATTTATCCCCCACCCCCAGAAAGGTCCCCCCCTCATAGTATCCCCCCAGCAGCTCCTCATATTATCCCCCAGCAGCTCCCCTTCATATTATCCACCAGCACCTCCCCCTCATATTATCCCCCCAGCAGCTCCCCCTCATATGATCATACCAACAGCAGCTCCCCTTAATTATTATCCCAGCAGCTCATACTCATGTTATCCCCCCAGCATCTCCTCTCATAATATCCCCCCAGCAGCCCCTTCATATTATAGCCCAGCAGCTCCCCATCATATTATACCCCAGCAGCTCCCCCTCATATTATCCCCAGCAGCTCCTGCTTATATTATCCCCAGCAGCTCCCCCTCATATTATCCCCCAGCAGCTCCTGCTTATATTATCTCCCAGCACCTCCCCCTCATATTATCCCCAGCACCTCCCCCTCATATTATCCCTCAGCAGCTCCTGCTTATATTATAGCTCAGCAGCTCCCCTCATATTATTCCCCCAGCAGCTCCCTTCATATTACCCCCCCAGCAGCCTCCCCTCATATTATCCCCCAGCAGCTACCCTCATTCTATATTCTAGCAGCTCCCCCCTTATTAACCCCCCAGCTGCCTCCCCCTCATTAGTATACCCAGAAGCTTCCCCCTCATATTATTACCCCAGCAGCTACCACCTCTAGTACTATCTTGAGCAGCTCCCCCTCATATTACCCCCCAGCATGCTCCCTCATTATCCTAGCAGTCCCCCTATGTTATACCCGCACCTCCCCTTTATATATTCCCCAAGCAGACCCACCCTCATTATTATCCCCCCCACGCAGCTCCCCCTCAATTATACCCCCCCAGCCGCAGCTCCCCCCATATTATCCCCCCCAGCACCTCCCCCTAGATTACCCCACAGCAGCCCCCTCATATTATCCCCCCCAGCAGCCCCTCATATTATCCCCCAGCAGTTCCCCCTCGTATTATCCCCAGCAGCTCCCCCCTCAATTATCCCCAGCAGCTCCCCACTCATAATAGCCCTCCCAGCCGCCCCCTCATTATTATAGCCCAGCAGCTCACTTCATATTATCTACAGCACTCCTCATATTATTCCCCGCAGCTTCCATCATATCTACCCAGAAAGCTCCCTGCATATTATCACCATAGCAGCTCCCCCTCTATTATACCCCAGCAGCTTACCCCTAATTATACCCTGCAGCTCCCCCCTCATATATCCCCCCAGCAGCTCCCCTCATGATCCCCTAGCAGTTACCCTCATGTATACCCCAGCAGCTCCACCCATATTATCCACCTAGCAGCACCCCTGTTATTATCCCCCCAGCAGCCTCCCCCTCATTATCCCCCACCAGCAGCTCCCCCCACAGGGTCCACCCAGGCAGCTCCCCTCAGATTATCCCCCAGCAGCTCCTTTCAATTATCCCCAGCAGCTACCTTCAGATTACCCCCCCCAAGCAGCTCCCCTCAGTATCCCTAGCAGTTCCCCTCATGTTATACCCAGACAGCTCCCCCTCATATTATCCCCCAGAGCCCACATCCTATGATCCCCCAGCAGCTCCCCCGCACCTCATATGATCCCCCAGCAGTCCCTCATAGTATCCCCCCCCCGCAGCTGGGGCTGAGCCTTATTAAGCTATAACTGGCCTTGTGTCCTTAAGTGTTAATAAAATAATAATAAAAAAAACACCTCTCTCATCCCGTGAAGCAGCCGCCTCCCCTCTCTTTTTCGGTACAGCGCGGAAGCCGGCAGGAAGGATTGACATTCATCCCTGACGCCTGCCGGCCTCTGCCTACGAATAACAGCCCGGTCACAGTGATATGCCAGAGAGGCTGGCGGCTTCAGGAGGGTACAGCAGGTGGCAGACCCAAAATCTGGAACTGTCTGCTGGATCCAGGATGGTTGGGAGAGCAAGCGAGACCTGTGTAAGTTGTCTTTTATGTGGACACCTGCTGTTTTCATTACGGTTTCATTAAAACATTTTGGGACTATACAACCTTTGAATCTCTTGTATGTGATTTTACCGTATCTGAATGAGACCCTAATTTTGACAAATTGTACATGACATCAATGGCCATCTCAAAAGAGACCTACCGACTGTCATGACAGGTGGTAGCCCCCCATCCCATATACTACAAGGGAAGATGATCCTATCTAAAAAAAGGCTCTAAGGACACCTAAAAGTTTAACAACCGGGATCGGTCATTCGTGTCAGGGCGAGGAGTGCTGCCTGTATAACACAGCAAAACACCTGCTGTGTAGGGACAGAGCCTAAGCCATGATCCCTCTCTATACCATATTCATGACTCTGTCAATGTTAAAATTCCGCACAACTTTTTTAAAAAGATGTATTTTTTTATTTTTGGCAACACTAGGGGCGCATGTGGTGTTGCCTGAGGCGGATAAACACATAAAAAATAATTTTACATAAGACCTCCATTTAGAAAGATTAACATAGTAGGGAAAACACAAAACTTTTACTGTGATTTATTCCTTCAGCTTTATATGTGGTCTTATATTAGAGAAAAAAAGTATAACAAACACGGAAAAGGGAAGATAAAACGAGAGCAACGAGTCTGAAGATGTGAGGAAGTGAAGAAGTGAACGTTCAATCAGGTGAGTCTGAGGTCTACAACCTGATTAGAAATCTGTCGCCCACATATTGTTCCCTGGATTAGATACAAGTTGGGTTTTTGTACTCTGGTAAAGCTTGCAGTAACTAGCTCTGACCATTTGGATGATGCCGTCAAGGTAAAGTGAGGTGATCAGTGATGTCCTGTGACCCACCAATTGTCGAGGAGAATAGAAATATCTTTAAACAAACTCTAGGAACAGACCCTAGTGGACCTAGGGTCCCACCAGCCCACATTTCCATCAGGTTTTCCGAAGTTCGGGAATCGGCGCCGGGACAGGGAGGATTTAGAAGGGCATGGTGTCGCACACGATCAGATGTGGCACAATCGCGCCGGCTTTCATGAAAACACCAAATCAGGGACGATCGACGGATTGGACAACACGCAGAATTTACTTCAAAATTGGTCGCAAGCCATGCACTTACACCGGAAGAGGAAAAAAATGAAACTCCGGCGGAACGATCGGGGAGGTGAAAAAAGAAGCGAAAATCGGAGCCGCAAAATGTAAGGGGAATGACACACAGTCCACTCTCGTCGGACAACCGGATCGGGTAACGCCGCAGGAATGGGTAAGTAAATTGCCATTTGATGTCAGAAACTGAGCCACTGTTCGGTAGGACCTCTGTATCCGTTGGGCCGGCGCCTCTGTGGTTATTGATTTGGAAAAGTTCCAGAGGTCAAGGATAGTAATCCAAAGAGAGAGTGCGTCTTCACCAATAAAGGGTTTATGTTAAAAGTGTACAAAAAACACGACTAGCGCGTTTCGACCCTCCCCCTCATATTATCCCCCAGCACCTCCCCCTCATATTATCCCTCAGCAGCTCCTGCTTATATTATAGCTCAGCAGCTCCCCTCATATTATTCCCCCAGCAGCTCCCTTCATATTACCCCCCCAGCAGCTCCCCCTCATATTATCCCCCAGCAGCTACCCCTCATTCTATACTTTCTAGCAGCTCCCCCCTTATATAACCCCCCAGCTGCTCCCCCTCATAGTATACCCCAGCAGCTCCCCCTCATATTATACCCCAGCAGCTACCCCTCATACTATACTCTAGCAGCTCCCCCTCATATTACCCCCCAGCAGCTCCCCTCATTATCCCCTAGCAGTTCCCCCTCATGTTATACCCCAGCACCTCCCCCTTATATTATTCCCCAAGCAGCCCCCTCATATTATCCCCCCCAGCAGCTCCCCCTCATATTATCCCCCCCCCCCCAGCAGCTCCCCCCATATTATCCCCCCAGCACCTCCCCCTTATATTACCCCCCAGCAGCCCCCTCATATTATCCCCCCCAGCAGCCCCTCATATTATCCCCCAGCAGTTCCCCCTCGTATTATCCCCAGCAGCTCCCCCCTCATATTATCCCCAGCAGCTCCCACTCATAATATCCCTCCCAGCAGCCCCCTCATATTATAGCCCAGCAGCTCCCTTCATATTATCTACAGCACCTCCTCATATTATTCCCCAGCAGCTTCCCCTCATATCATACCCCAGAAGCTCCCTGCATATTATCACCTAGCAGCTCCCCCTCATATTATACCCCAGCAGCTACCCCTCATATTATACCCTAGCAGCTCCCCCCTCATATTATCCCCCCAGCAGCTCCCCTCATTATCCCCTAGCAGTTTCCCCTCATGTTATACCCCAGCAGCTCCCCCTCATATTATCCCCTAGCAGCTACCCCTCTTATTATCCCCCCAGCAGCTCCCCCTCATATTATCCCCCCCCAGCAGCTCCCCCCACAGTGTCCACCCAGCAGCTCCCCTCATATTATCCCCCAGCAGCTCCTTTTCATATTATCCCCCAGCAGCTACCCTTCATATTACCCCCCCCCAGCAGCTCCCCTCATTATCCCCTAGCAGTTCCCCCTCATGTTATACCCCAGCAGCTCCCCCTCATATTATCCCCCAGCAGCTCCCCCTCATATGATCCCCCCAGCAGCTCCCCCTCATATGATCCCCCCAGCAGCTCCCTCATATTATCCCCCCCCCCAGCAGCTGGGGCTGAGCCTTAAGCTATAAACTGGCTGTGTCCTTAAGTGGTTAATAAAATAATAATAAAAATAACACCTCTCCTCATTCCCGTGCAGCAGCTCTCCTCCCCTCCTCTTTTTCTGTGTACAGCGCGGAAGCCGGCAGGAAGGATGACATCATCACTCTGCGCCTGCCGGCCTCTGCTACGAATAACAGCCAGGTCACAGTGATACTGCAGAGAGCTGGCGGCTTCAGGAGGGTACAGCAGGTGGCAGCCCAAAATCTGGAACTGTCCTGCTGGATCCAGGATGGTTGGGAGGCAAGCGAGACCTGTGTAAGTTGTCTTTTTCTGTGGACAACCTGCTGTTTTCATTAAAAACATTTTTGGGGACTATACGACCTTTTGATCTCTTTGTATGTGATTTTACCGTATCTGAATGAGACCCTAATTTTGACAAATTGTCACATGACATCCATGGCCATCTCAAAGAGACTCCCGACTGTCATGACAAGGTGGTCGCCCCCCCATTCCCGATGATACTACAAGGGAAGATGATCCTATCTAAAAAAAGGCTCTTAAGGCACCTAAAAGTTTAACAACCGGGATCTGGTCATTGGTGTCAGCGGCGAGTGTCTGCTGTATAACACAGCAAACACCTGCTGTGTAGGGACAGAGCTAAGCCCCTGATCCCTCTCTATACCATATTCATGACTCTGTAATGTAAAATTCCGTCACAACTTTTAAAAAGATGTATTTTTTATTTTGGAACACTAGGGGACGCATGTTGTTTTGCCTTAGGCTGATAACACATAAAAAACTAATTTTACATAAGACCTCCATAGAAAGATTAACAAGTAGGGAAACACAAGACTTTACTGTGATTTATTCCTTCATTGCTTTATATGTGGTCTTATAATTAGAGAAAAAAGTATAACAAACCACGGAAAAGGGAAGTAAAACGAGAGCAACGAGTCTGAAGATGTGGAGGAAGTGAAGTCAATCAGGTGATGTCTGAGTCTACAAACCTGCTAGAAATCTGTCGCCCACATATTGTTCCCCTGGATTAGATACAATTTGGGTTTTTGTACTCTGTGTAAAGTGCAGTAACTAGCTCTGACAATTTGGATGATGGTCAAGGTAAAGTGAGTGTGATCAGTGATGCTCCTGTGACCCACCAAATTGTCGGAGAATATCTTTCACCAAACTCTCAGGAACAGACCCTAGTGGACCTAGGGTCCCACAGCCACATTTCCATCAGGTTTTCCGACTTTTCGGGAATCGAGCTGCCGGGACAGGGATTTAGAAGGGCATTGTGTCGCACACGATCAGATGTTGGCACAATCGCGCCGGCTTTCATGAAACACAAATCAGGGGACGATCCGACGGATTCGGACAAACCGCAGGATTTAACTTCAAAATTGTGTCGCAAGCCATGCACTTACACCGGGAAGAGGAAAATGAACTCCGGCGGACCTGATCGGGGAGGTGACACAAGAAGGAAATCGGGCGCACAATGTAAGTGGGAATCGCACCACAGTCCACTCTCGTCGGACACTCCGGATCGGGTAACGCGCAGGATCGGGTAAGTAAATTGCCCTTTGTGTCAGAAACTGAGCCCACTGTAGGATCCTCTTGCTACTCCGTTGGGCCAGTCGCTCTGTGGATTATCTGATTTTTGGAAAGTTCCAGAGTTGCAAGAGATAGTAATCCACAGAGAGAGTGCGTCTTCACTTCCATAAAGTCTTTATTGTTTAAAAGTTTTAAAAAGAACAATGACTACGCGTTTCGACACTGAACAATTCCCTTCGTCAGATCAATGGTGATAAAAAACATGCACCCTTGTCTCCTTAATCCTCTTGGTTTTTGCTAAACGCTACATTTGAGTCTTTGCGCCTTGTGTCTCTCTTCCACTTTTTGGTTTAGCGAATCAGTCCACCGCTGATTTTTGGAAAGGTATTAGAAGGCTTCATACACCCATGGCGGATAAGTAAGTTTTTCAAAAAAATCTCAACGCTACTGACCAAAGTTTTATTCAATTTTTTATTTCTTACTTTGGGTATAAATGGTCTCTGATTTTTTTGTATTTGTAAAGCACATTTCTAGGTCAAGTTACAAGTAAAGGTGGAAGAACTTGTTCGATTTGCAATGAGGAAACCACAAATTATTGACGGGAAGTGAAACTCTACAATTTATTTAGGCAAATACTTAATTAAAACCTCACGGAATTGCCGGGTTCCTTCATCCTGCTCTGACCCATAATACAATAAAAAGAACAATATAGTACAAGAGGAAAACTGCAAACAAGGAATGGAGGGCAAACAAGAAACATGTGAAAGGGGTTTACGACAGACACAAAGTAAAATGCTCGGTAACTTTCAACAAACCCCATAAATCAGTCCTACGAGTGATCACTACAACCAGTGGTTTATATCTTATCAGAGGAAATTGCTTCTTTCTCCATTTACTTTGGCGTTTATCCTCCTCCCTTCTATTTGAATAGGAGGTCACTGAGGTGTCAGGTTACATAGAAGATCTATGGAGAGGAGGAACATGAAGTCACAGAGTCATTGGGGGGGATATACATCATACACCTAGTGACCAGCGATGAAGCCACATCCCTCCAGCACCCCCGGATACATCGGGAGGCTGGAGCATCTGGTGACCATCAGCCATCGACTGTACAGCTTGAAATCTCGAAGGCTTTAGAAGGTGACACGGGACAGGAACGCTTCACTCTGGCCCACGCTGCTGCCTGGTTGCCTGCCATAAAAGTCTCGATACATGTCCCCCTATGTCTCCATGAACCAGATCTAATGGTGACCTCAGAGTTGCAGACGGATAATGCAAGTACCTACAGAAGGCTTTGCTGAACCATAACCTGCTAACTATGAACCTTCAGTTGGGGATAAGAGAGGTCCCATTCTTTTGTCTGAATGAAGCATCAGGTGGAGCATGAGCACCTCCTCCTCTGTGACTGCCAGAGATCTCCAGAAGTCCCATAGTAAAGGAATCATGTGCAGCCTGCAGATGAGTAGTAACTGGAGGAGGGCTCAGTTGGTCATCACTTGGCATGTTATTCCCTATTCTGTGGTCAAAGAACAACTTAAAAGTTGGGCCAACCCGTTTAGGAACAAGTGCTCATGACATGGCTTCAACCATCTTGGATTCCTAATTTGGATGGTCGAAGGTCTTACCTGGGCTTCAGCTATAACTGCTTCTTTCTGCCAGATACAGCAGTGCACCGGCCAATAAGTAGGACATTTCCCATATTTTAACTTAGATCAACTCAAGTGAATGGGACTTAGCTACAGTTTGGAGAGTTTATCAGTCAAACCAGAAAATCCTTTTATCAAACTCCTTTATCTCTTTTAAGGAGGCAGCAGAAACCTTCTCCACAGGTTAAGAAACCTCTTGATCTCCAGACAACAGGATCAGCGTTCTACTAAATTTCATGCTCCAACCTAACACGAGAAGGACCAAAGGTGGAAGAGTGTTTCTCCAAGACATTTCACCTCCACAGTTTCAGCAGTTTACAGAAGTCCTTGCAGGCTGATGAGGAGATGTTTCTCCTGAACTTCTAGTTTCAATGTAGACTTACACTGATGATCAGGGAGTGAAGCGTTACCAATGATTGGGGTAATTAGGTCACATGATATGGAGAACAGCTCTAAGGTGACAGCTACCCTAGTCTCACCTTACTTCTCCTCCTTACTTCTCTTCCTACCGTGATTTCCCACCTATCCATCGCGGTACTGTCCCTTATTCATATATTGGGGCAGATTTACTTAGCAGGTCCTGTCGCGATCCCGCGGTGCGTTGTCCAACAAGGATTGGGGTCCGGCGCGATTCCCTAAGGTAGTGCGTCCAATTTCCTGCAGGTGTCGCTGCTGCGCTGAGGTCGGCCGGAGTTCTCCTTTTTTCTTCCTGGTGCATGTGAGTGCTGATCTTGCGACTCATTTACTTTTTAAAATTCTGCGGTTATTCCGAATCCATCGGGTTGTAATAATTCGCCGCAAGATGGCACAAAACGGAAATATTCGGGAAAATCTAACGGAAACACGGTCCGCGGACCCTTAGTAAATGTGCCCCATTGTGTTTATAGGACGGAGCCATGGTCAAGCTGAAATACAGTCCTATGTCTCAAGGACTGTGTCTGTGTTTGCCAGACTGAACATGGTCGTCTGAATTAGAACTTAGGGTAAAAATTTACCACCACAGGGATGGAGCCATCATGACAGACATAATCTCCAAAGCATAAAGGGTTGTTACCTACATGGATAGACTCCAAGGTCATGGAGTGGTAGAAGAAAGCAAAAGTAGGACCATGATCTCCACAACTGACACCAAGTTCCAGGACTTCTGCACAGCTCACAACATGGTGGGACTATCAACTGTTTTATTTTTGTAAAATGGCAATATTCACCTTTGGTCAATGCACCATGCAAACTTCTCCTTACCATGGTGCAGATGGCACGGCTCCAACCATCTCAGATTCCTATGGTGGGTGGTGGTAGGACCTACCTGGGGTTCAACTCTAACTGGAAGAGATCCATGAGATGATAAGGAGGGGGAGGTGCTGAGGCAGCAGGACTGAGAGTGATACAGTGCTTTATCTCATTAGCATAATTTTACAACTAGATTTTAGAAGGAATGAGGCCATGGATAACAAATATAAGAAGATTACCCCAGTCACTGTGCCGGGATCTATGAGCTGTGAAAAGGGAGGCATTATAAGTATAGGGGGCTACACAAAGGGGGTATGATATACCCACTTGATGCATTTTACGGGGTGTTATGGTAAGGGGGATTTATACAGCGTGGGTGGGTCACAGGAAGGGAGGTAACCTACACCTTATACCAAGATGATAGAAGAAACCCCCCAGGACGGTGATTGTACGTTATTGGTAGCTGAGAAGGCAGGAAGCCCCTGGTGTTATCTGTGAAGCTCGATGAAGAAGAAGTCTCTGATGCATATCATATGAGGGGAACCGGAGAAATCATGCACGTCGCTGTGCGGAGGAAATTAGATGATATGAGGCTCCACAACCGCAGTGATCAGCCCCAAGAGACCATCAGGCCACATCTGCATGAAGTATGAAATATCTCAGATACGTATGTACCTCAATACACACAAACAGGGAAATGTCATTTATTTCTAACTGATGAAGAACTAAATAATAGCGCCCACTAATTATGGTAATGGGGTGTCTAGGGGGACACCTGACATAGCTGAGCACTGTTACTCATGTGAATGAATGAGGACCTTGTGTAATACTTTATTTCTCCTGCGGTGGCGCTGCAACAAAATTTAGACCAAGTAACAATCTCAAAACTGTGCCACTGGGCAGCTCGCTAGTAGCAAAACCTCAGCTGTGAAAGGATTAGACCAAATGGGTTCCCTCCACTCCGGCAATGACTATTCCGTGGGCTCCTTTCCATGGCTGCAATGTCAAAAAATCAGTTTGTAAACCTATATATATTACCTGATGTGAGTCCAATGATTATAATTGGGTCCAGTGTATGCAGTGTTCACTGCACTGCCCCGCCTCCATGTTCCTGATTGGCAGATCTCACTGCTAGGACATGTAGCTATGTGTTGAACATTGAGAGAGAGGTCTGTTACATCATTGGGCACTTCATGTCATGTGACCAGGGTGATGTCATCTAAGGTTCTGTTACATTTGCAGTGTCTACCCCATATATGTATCTGATCACATGAAATCACAGCAGCCTCCCTGGAGGACGGGGAGGAGTAGAAGTCCATGGAGACATTATTTCATGTGATCCAGTACACACATGGGCTAGATATTGCAACAGAACCTTAGATGACATCACCCCGGTCACATGATATTCTAAGAAGAGGCATGGGACATTGGGAGGTGTAGATGGGAGGGGCCAGCCGAGCCAGGTGATATAAGATAAAGTTGATTTATGGGGACGTGAGGGAAACAATTTTTAGCTAATAGAAGGGGGTCTGTTAGTTAATAGCGCTCTATGGGAGTTAATGTCAAAGAAATGATGAAAAAACTTTAGAATTATTCAGATTCACCAAAAAGGCATATTTGAAATTAACATAGGAGAGGCCATTGGAACCTGTCATCATGTAAAAATGACTTTCCTTATGACAGGTTCTATTTGAAACACAAATGAGGTGATATTACACCATCAACCCCTTCTGGCTGTTGAGGAATTTGGGTTCAAAGGGAAACACCGATTCACACGCTTGGGTCCTGTCCAAAAATCCATCTTCTCGCACGAAGGTCTCTCCAGTGTATTTACTCTAGGTGTTCTTCTTGTTGATTTCATCAAGCTTCCTTATAAGTTTAGAACAGTGGTATCTCCCATCTTAATGGCCACTGCGGGAGATAATGGTACCAGCCGCAACCGGCATCTAAATGGCCCTTAAGTCGCCAGAGCCCTCCGCAAAGTGGGATGGTCTTGCTGCGGCAGGAAGCCACCAGTTCGTTCCATGGGTGCGACTAGGCCCGCGGTGGCAGCCAAGATAGGGCAAGGCAGGACCTCGGGAAGGCAGGACCTAAGGATGTCAGGACCTCAGGATGGCACTACCTCAAGTACAGGACCGCCACAGGAGTACAAGACTGGACGGGCCGGCGACGGAGACATCAAGGTCGAGAAAGACCGGGACCAGAGCCGGACCAGGAGCGGGGAGAGGGGTGTGCAGGTCCGGGGCAGGGGAGCCGCGCCACACCGGAGGACACGGATGTGCCCGTGATCCGAGACATGGATCCCGGGGGCATCCGTGACACCTAAAGATCTCTATTATAATATCCCTGGAAGTTGTACCTTCCCTTACATGTCATACACTGCTCATGTTTCCCAGCCTTTCAGATGAAAATATGATCAAGCAGCCCCATGGGACTCGTCTGACAGATGCAGACACCACACAACATCCATGTACTAGAAGTGGTGATATTATGGTTTATCTTCCCCGGTAGGTTAGATTCAGCAGAATTATGAGAGTAACAAAAAGAGGAACCAAATGATAAACCACAAGAGAATAACAAGCACAAAAACTAGAATTATCATCATTAAAGGAATATGCAAAGAAAAGTGACCTTTATAAGAGGGACCTGGGCCATAACTGAGTCACACGTCAGAGGTCCTGATCACTGAGGCGCACAGACATGCCTGGGGGGGGGGGTGGGTCTTCACTTCTAAGGAAGAAATGAGAAAGAAAATACGGAAATTATGTTAAACATAGATACATGTCCATATACCAGTAGCTTGTGCCTAGAATCAACAACATTGCTATTCTAAATTTTAAAATGGGATTTTTTGAGAGCCATACAATATGCACATGACCCTCAGTAGATAGTTAGCCACAGCACATGCTCCCAGTAGATAGGTAGCCACAGCACATGCTCCCCAGTAGATAGGTAGCCACAGCACATGCCTCCAGTAGATAGGTAGTGCCAGCACATGCCCCCAGTACATAGTTAGCCACAGCACATGCCCCCAGTAGATAGGTAGCCACAGCACATGCCCCTAATAGATAGGTAGCCACAGCACATGTTTTCAGTATATAGGTAGCCACAGCACATGCCCCTAGTAGATAGGTAGCCACAGCACATGCCCCCAGTTGATAGGTACCCACAGCACATGCTTCCAGTAGATAGGTAGTCACAGCACATGCCCCTAGTAGATAGGTAGCCACAACACATGCTTTCAGTAGATAGCTAGCCACAGCACATGCCCCCAGTTGATAGGTACCCACAGCACATGCTTCCAGTAGATAGGTAGTGCCAGCACATGCCCCCAGGACATAGGTAGCCACAGCACATGCTCCAAGTAGATAGGTAGCCACAGCACATGCCCCCAGTAGATAGGTAGCCACAGCACATGCCCCTAGTAGATAGTTAGCATCAGCACATGCTTCCAGTAGATAGGTAGCCACATCACGTGCCCCCAGTAAATATGTAGTCACAGCACATGCCCCCCAGTAGATAGGAAGCAACAGCACTTACCCCCCCCCCCCCCAGTAGAGAGGTAGCAACAGTACATGCCCTCCAGTAGATAGGTAGCCCAGCAAATGCCCTCCAGTAGATAGGTAGCCACAGCACATGCCCCCAGTAAAGAGGTAGCCATAGCACATGCTCCCCAGTAAAGAGGTAGCCACAGTATATTCCCCAATAGATAGGTAACGACAGTACATGCCCCAGTAGAGAGGTAGCAACAGTACATGCCCCCTCCAGTAGATAGGTAGCCACAGCACATGCCCCCCAGTAAACAGGTAGCCCAGCACATGCCCCCAGTAGATAGGTAGCCACAGCACATGCCCCCCAGTAAATACGTAGCCACAGCAAAAAAAATATATATAGAGAATATTTTCTATTTCCGTTGATTTCATTGGACTTTGTATAGTTTCTGTTACTGTCCGTTTAGCCTTTCTTTATTATATTTTTAAAAAAATTGTAAAAAAATTACGAAACAAGATTTCCAGGGCAATTACAGCAAAAACTAAAAAATGTAGTTCTCCAAAGTAAAACTTGATCGATTTGCTCATTTCTAGTTCCTATATTATTATATTTTCAATTTCGCTGTAAACTAATTATCTCGTGATAGGTTTTAAGGTCGATTTACTTTTCTTTATTTTTTATTTTTATCTTTATCATCAGCAGGAATAAGATTGAATTTGGTATCATTTACCCACTTTTTTGGGGGAATTTTTGTTAACACCACTATTTTTTAGTCACCCACTATTTTTTTTACTACAGTCAGTCCCCGGGTTATGTACACATTACGTACTTAAGTTGAATTTGTATGTAAGTTGGGACTGTTTATTTTATAATGTAGCTCCAGACAAAATTTTATTTTTGTCCCAGTGACAATTGGATACATTTTTTGCTGTAATTGGTCCAAAGATTATCCATAAAGCTTCATTACAGACACCTTACAGCTGATCAGTGCAGTCTGGGACTATAGTAAAGAATCCAGAGAGGTCACCAGGGCTCAGAGAGGTCTGTCTGTAACTAGGGGTCTTCTGTAAGTCAGGTGTCCTTATCGAGCCTGTACTATGAATATTACTTCTACATTGTTTCCATGATTTAAATTCTCTATACAGTGGATCCCATACTGAAAGAGGACCTGTCACCCAAATTTTCGGCACTAGGAGATGTTACTAAAGTAAGCCGCTCCTAGTGCTTGAACAACACCGCAGTGTTAGAGTGATAGCTTTACCGGAAACCTCTGGTAACGCTATCTAAAACTGCGGCCGGGTACAGTGGAATCGTTGGACTGCTCACAAAGCTGTCCGACGTATTCATGAGGGGGCGGTCCGAGGCGCTGCCTCTTCCCGGGACCGCCCCGCTCGCTCCATAGGCCGGCAGTGACTGCCGCGTGCGTTAGTCACCACCCCTAGTCACGCCCCAACCCCGCCCCCTCATGAATACGTTGGACAGCTTTGCGAGCTGGCCGACAATTACACTGTACCCCGCCGCAGTGTTAGATAGCGTTACCGGAGGTCCTCTTTAAGAACACCCGAGCCCTCTCCATGCACCCGCACCCGACACGCGTCATACTATTACGTTGCATGTCGGTAAGGGGTTAATAAAGAAGCCTGGTGTACTGTAACATATTCATACAGTCGAGTGTTATTGTATTAGTGTTGCAGATTTTCTCTCTAGATTTGGGGGCAGTTGCAGCAAAGTGAATGAGATTTGATCAAATTCTACCCGCACGTTGCAGAAGAGTTCCGTGAAGCCATCGACACCAGGGGCAGGTAGTAGAGATTTAGTTAGGGATCTTTTCCGGAATTTTCTGATTCATGTAAAGAACAATAAAGCATAAAGTATGTGAGAGGATTTGCTGTGGTAACAGGGGGAGGGACCAGAAGCGATAATACTAATACGTGCACTGAAACATTAGAACGAAACCCTCAGACTTTTTTTGTTGTTGTTTTTTTTTCTTTCTTTCCGGTAGAACTTCTGCTTTTGTTCTGTTATTACTTGTGTCTGTAATCTCAGCAGAAAGACAGAAGCTCCTGAACTCTGTACTGATAACACAGGGAGGAAACACATCTACATCTCTCCAGAATCTGAGCAAATTCAGGTAAGGAGATCGAGGATATTGAAGATTTCTCTTATTTCTACTATTTTTAGAGCATTTTCTGGTTATTAGCTCTCATGCTCTGCATATGTGATGGATATTTTTAGCTGATTTTTTTTTTTAGTTTTTATGTTTGTTGTTGCTTAAGTGAATCCAATAAAAAAAAAACACCTTTAAAGGAAATCTACCACCAGGATGAAGGACTGTAAACCAAGCACAGACATACTGGTGTGTGACCCCTCTGGAAGGATCTGCTCTTCTTTAACTTTTTTTTCCCTGATTTTTACAAAAACAAAAAGGATTTTAAAAGAGCCTAAGGGGCACCATAGGTTTGAATAGCGCCTGTGGTCCTTAATTTACATAATTGTTATAGCCTTTTTTTTCTTAAAAATAAGGACATAAGAAGCTTCAAGAAAATCCTTCCTCCTGGAGGTAGATTTCCTATAACTTGACATTTTCCTTACATTCATCCCCTTTCTATAGGGCTGTAGATAAGTCCCCGGTCACTGGGAGTGTGACACCTAGGAATCCTGATGGCTGGCAAAATGTGCATTGCCAATTCTGCTGCCACCATGACATATACGCTCTGCCCCCCCCCCCCCCCCCCCCGCCTCCTCCTCCCCCCTGCCAGGATCAGACATATACGCTCCATCCTGCAGATACATTTATACATAGATAGAACTCTTATAGGAGTGTCTATAACGGTGCCACAGTAGCGCACACGTCACTGTGTTTTGGAACCGGTGGGGTGCTCAAGCAGGGCCTCACCCCATTGTAATGTAGATAAAAAGCACAACCAGATAAGGCAAAAAAATTGGTCCTTTTAATTAGATTTTTACTAAGTTTTAGCAATCCAAACCAATATGCAACGTTTAGGTCCTCGTGGGACCTTCATCATAGACGGATTGCCCATAAAAAAGAGGTGCAGGAGCAGTATAATACCCCTAGGATAGCAGAGGAGCAGGAGGTAATGGGGTGTGCACCACCAGAGAGTAACGCTCATAAGAACCTTCATCATAGATGGATTGCCCAGGAAAAGAGGTGCAGGAGCAGTGTCATATCCCTAGAATAGTGGAGGAGCAGGAGGTAATGGGGTGTGCACCACCAAAGAGGAACACACAAAAGAAGGCTCCAAAGAGGGCTCCTCTCTGGTGGCGCACACCCCATTACCGCCTGCTCCTCTGCTATCCAAGGGGTATTACACTGCTCCTACACCTCTTTTCCTGGGCAATCCCTATTTGATAAAGGTCCCACAAGGACCGAGACATTGCATATTTGTTTGGATTGCTACACTTTTGTTAAAATAAAATAACAATAACAAAATTTTTGCCAAATCTAAGAGAGCCAAGTTGCTTTTACCGCGGGGTGGTGCCCTGCTTGAGCACCCTGTCTTATCTAAAATGCACTGATGTGTGCGCTACCATGTCACTGATATAGACACTTCCATAAGAGTTCCATCTTTGCATAAATGTTTCCGAAGGATAGAGCGTACATGTCTGATCATGGCGGGTAGCAGAACTGATGGAACGTCGCTGACCCTATAAGTGCATTTCTGTTTCTGCTTTTAGTTCTTTATATGAGAGCTTGTTATCTGACAATTTATACTCCATTGGTGGCGCCATTTAATATTCCGGGCAATGTATTGGGAAGCTGGAAAAAAATCCAAAATGTGGTGAAATTGACCAAAAATTTGCACCATTTTGTAGTTGGCCTTGTTTTTACGGCTTTCACTGTGCCGTCCCCAGACGTGTCGTCCCTTTATTCTTTGGGTCAGCATGGTCACCGAGATACCAAATTTTAACACTTGTAAAAAATTGTACAATTTTTAAAAAATTGCCATAATGTGCACTCAATACTTCTTCATACTTGTCTACAGAGCGGTGTAAGGTGTCATTTTTCTTTTTATCCTATTTTAAGAACCTTTGATGACCTTTATTTGGAAAGCAGTGATTTGGACATTTTTACACTCACCTTATGGGATCATTATTTTTATGTGACGATACGCAACTTTTTGTAGTTTTAGTGGTTTATTTATATGTGAGTTTTAGTTAAAGGGGTGTAATTAGAATTTGTCCATTTTTTTCTTTTTTTTTTCTATTTATTTCATTAATGTTTTTAGGAGCCCCTGACGTGCTAAGGGGTCTGATTGGTCTGAGTTTATTTTGTGTTTGATTCTATTCTTCCCTTTAAAAACATTTGATAAACTGGAAATTTTAGAGATGGGAAACAAATTCGGACGGCGATGCCGAGGTCTCACCAGGAAAAGTGCAAAGTCGTAAATTCAAAACACATAGCTGACACAGTGGGGCTCATTTACTAAGGGCCCGAATCGCTCATCTATGTCAGGTTTCCCGAAAATTACCGTTTTGCGCCGAATTGCCCCGGGTTTTTGGGACACGCGATCGGATTGTGTCGCATCGCCGGGTTGCATGCGATGGAAATCGGCGGGCGTGGCCATCGGAAAACCCGACGGATTCGGATAAACCGTGGTATTTAAAAAAAAAAAATGTGTCGATTGACACAAACTCACATGCACCAGGAATAGGATGGTGAACTCCGGCGGACCTCGGCGCAGCAGCGACACCTGGTGGACATCAGGCGCACGACCTTAGTGAATCACCAGAAGACCCGAATCCTCGTCGGAGAACACACCACTGGATCGCGACAGGACCGGGTAAGTAAATGAGGCCCAATATCTATTCAGTACTACCTACCGGTAGCCCTTGCTTCAAACTATTATGATCCTGGGATCCCTGTCAGTAACTCGCTGACAAGCTCTGGCCTTTGGTTTAGTCTCTCGTATCTCTGGGGACCATATTATTATATAAATGTGTAGAAAGGATGAAACACTGATAAGATTCGTATAAATTACGGTGCATGTCACATGTCATAAACCACTGATACCGGGTCTGGGGGCCACCGGAGGATTCACCTGGTCAAGGCTGAATATAAACTTGTTTGACTGCAACTCTCTGAGTTTCCATGTCACTGTGGTGACATATTATCCTATTACAGTATTACTTTTCACTATTGCTGTAAGTTCACTTCCTTCTCTCCTGCGAGGGATCAGAGGTATCAGCAGCACATAATGTACAGAGTCCTCCTCCGACCCCTGACCAGAACACGTATCATTCATTACAGGATTTATACTTAATATCTTTTGCAATTGTATCCTTAAAGGAAATTACCATCAACATCCATCCTGATAAACCAGGGACATTACTCATAGCTCCAGGCACCGGGACTGTGGTATCTTCTTATATCTGTTACCCATGGCCTCCTCCCTTCTAACATCAACTTTTACAATTATGCTAATCAGCCAGAAGGGCTCTTGTGGGTGTCACCATCACTTCCCTTCCCCCCCCGGGGTGTAGCATCACAGGCTGTTACACTGAGCAGGAGAATGTCTTCCATCTGCACCCTCAGCTCTTCCTCCCACAGTCGGTGAGGGGGTAGTGCTCCTGCACAGTGTAACAGCCTGTGAAGCGGTGGCATGGAGGGCTTTTTGTAACATCCCCAGGAGCCTTTCAGGCTCATTAGTGTAATTGTAAAAGTTGATTTTAGAAGGAAGGAGACCATGGATAACAGATATGAGAAGATTTCCACAGTTTCGGTGCCTGGAAGTGTCCCTGGTTTATCAGGATGGATTTTTATGGGGGATTTCCTTTAACCCCTTGAAGCCCTTACCATGTTACAGCTTGATTTACAGTATATATAGTATATATTATATAGCTATAGTAGGTCAATATACACTCAATGTTAAAATGTATCTTGCACCATTAAGGAGTTGATGTAAGTGGATGGGACTTTTTCTGTGATGATAAGATAAGACATAATCATTATTTTTGGAAACAGAAGTGAAAGCAGAAGTTTATTGGGAAATCTGTACAATAGAAAGGAGACTCTAGGACCCTGCTGGCGCCTGTAGCCCAGATACAAGATAACGAAAGTCTGGGAATGGGGGACACCGGTTCTGTACGGTATCTTATGGCACAATTCACACACATGTTGGAGCGGGGGACACTCATAGTCTGGTGAAGCTGCTGTCCCTGCATGTAAATAGAGACCAGACGATCTTGTGATTATCTGGGGAAGACATTACTGGGAAACCCCGGCTGTGTGGGAGGAACATGCAGCCTGGTCATGGGAGGCAAAGTCTGAGATTTCAGTGCCCCTCATATTACTAAGAATGACTGACTGTCCTATGTCATGGCTCCTTACATCATCACACCAGCAGGGGCAGTGTGTCCTCCTATCACTACTATGGGTGACTGCCCTATACCATGGCCCTCACATCATCACACCAGCAGGGGGCAGTGTGTCCTCCTATCACTACTAGGGGTGACTGTCCTATGCCATGGCACCTCACATCATCACACCAGCAGGGGGCAGTGTGTCCTCCTATCACTACTAAGGATGACTGTCCTATGTCATGGCACCTCACATCATCACACTAGCAGGGAGCTGTGTGTCCCCCTATGACTTTTAGGAGTGACTGACTGCTATGCCATGGCCCCACATCATCACACTAGCAGGAGGCAGTGTGTCCTCCTATCACTCCGAGGGGTGACTGTCCTATACCATGGCCCCCACATCATTACACCAGTACGGGGCAGGGTGTCCTCCTATCACTACTAAAGCTTACTGACTGTCCTATGCCATGGCCCTCACCTCATCACACCAGACGGGGGCAATCTGTCCTCCTATCTATACTAAAGGTGACTGTGTTATATCATAGCCCCCACATCATCACACCACCGGGGGGCAGTGTGCCCTCCTATTACTACTAGGGATGAATGACTGTCCCATTCCATGTCTCCTTATGCTTATTTTGACATTTTATGTTATTATTTTATGTCTCCTTACGTTATTATATCTGATTCGGATTGATATCTTTATTTTACTCTAGTGATGTTTGACCAGATGAAGCTCCAGTGAATGTGGACTGATCAATGCTGGGGCTCAGGATGATCTTATATAACCCAAGATATTCTTTGGCTCTTACTATCCTGATCCTCCAACTATGGGGTAAGTGTAATACAAGTAATATAAAACTACTATTTGGTTTCCCATGAGATCCTCCATATGTCCTGGTCCAAGAGCTTCCCCCCAGCAATCTCTGACTATAATTTTTCTCGATGTCTTGGGCACCATTTAAAGGTCCCGGCTAGTCCGGTGTCATCTAACCAGTTTGATTTTGGGCTCAAGGGAGTTATCTACATGTGACTTTTCACCCATTAATAGGGAGACATTTGACCAATGTAGCCCTTTAGATCTTCAAAATTTGACCATGCACAACAGGTCTCAGGAGCTAGTGACAAACTCAGAACGCATGAGTCTATGGACGTTTTGGACTACTGTCGACATTCCACTGTTGTATCTCAAAAAATTGACACCAATGCACTTGGTCCTGTATCTCACCATACTTGAGTGCACTGGCTGGGTCGGGCAAAGCTGTAGGAGCAAATGTAGCCAAATGCTTGGAAATTATTGCGTCAGTAGGAAAGGGAGAAAGATGAAGACCTCAACTTCAAATCCAGGTCTACGAAAGTGTAGAATAATATCTGGCATGGCGGAGGACTCCCTGTTTAGTTCCCCAGTATGACACTTCGTAAAACTATTTCATGCTTGAAATGTTCTCCATGTAGGACTGGGTCTCTTTGACGCCACCCTCCATCCACCCCAAGGAAGTAGACCCTGACATGTATTGCTGCAATTTCCAACAGATTCTACTAGGAAGAGTTGAATACAGACATTCTTTTTTTTGCTTTATCTTGAGTTTAATGGAGCTCCCTCTAGTGGTGACTGTCTACATACTAAGAAGTGATTATGGGATAGTTATCAACGTATTTCTAACAGTTCTTTTATAAAAACACCTAAAAAATATGATTTTAAGAATGAGCAACTTAGTATTAAATCCCCTGGGCTCAAAGGGGGTTGTACCAGGTTTTATGGTTGTCATCTATGGCCTGGGTATGGGATAACAATTGTTGGGGTCCAACTACAGGGACCATCATCGTTCACAAAACACAGGGGTCCTGTTCTCACTCATGAGTTGAGCAAAGGGTCAAACAGACATCCTGCAGCCTTATCCACTGTCTATAGGAGGGCCAGACGTTGTAGACCACAGCACTCAGCTACCGCACTCTCTTAGAGAGTAAAAGTGAGTGCCCCATATGTCCTACGACCCGGGTCAAAATCCTGAAACTTGAGGAGTTGAACCCTAACCCTAACCCAAAGACAGTTCTATATGAGTGGCCAGAAGTTGTATAAATGACACATATTGGTCTTGGTTTTGGTTTTTGCACTGTGGCCACAGTCTCGTCACTTTTTTTGGAATTACCGATAATTGATGATCTTTCTCTCGTCAGGTTTTGGCTGTAACGATAGCGACTATGTAATAGATGTACCCAGTTATGTCACAGCACAAGAGGGACTCTGCGTTCACATCCCATGCTCCTTCACTGTGCCGACACATTCCCCGGTGAGCCAAACGGCTGAAGGACACTGGTACAGACCAAGAGCGGTTCAGAACCTCATGACCTCCAGTAAAGACGACCCAAGGAAGAGAATGTTTTTTACTGGAAAAATCCCAGAAAGAGACTGCTCCTTGTTTATTAATGATGTCCAGAAAAGTGATCAAAACTCTTATCAATTCCGACTCATAGATCCTAAAACTCTGTACAATTATAAGACCTTACCCTTCCTGATAGTGACAGGTAAGTGGAAGAGAGAGATTACCAAACATTCCGAAATGTGACTGAAACGTTTCCATGTTCCATTAGACTGTAGTCATAGAGTAGATGGTGTAGTTGTTGTACTGTTAGAGTAGATGTTGTAGTTGTTGTACTATTAGAGTAGATGGTGTAGTTGTTGTACTGTTAGAGTAGATGGTGTAGTTGTTGTACTATTAGAGTAGATGTTGTACTGTTAGAGTAGATGGTGTAGTTGTTGTACTATTAGAGTAGATGTTGTAGTTGTTGTACTATTAGAGTAGATGGTGTAGTTGTTGTACTGTTAGAGTAGATGTTGTAGTTGTTGTACTATTAGAGTAGATGGTGTAGTTGTTGTACTATTAGAGTAGATGTTGTAGTTGTACTGTTAGAGTAGATGTTGTAGTTGTTGTTCTATTAGAGTAGATGGTGTAGTTATTGTACTGTTAGAGTAGATGGTGTAGTTATTGTACTGTTAGAGTAGATGTTGTAGTTGTTGTACTATTAGAGTAGATGTTGTAGTTGTTGTACTATTAGAGTAGATGTTGTAGTTGTACTATTAGAGTAGATGTTGTAGTTGTTGTACTATTAGAGTAGATGTTGTAGTTGTTGTACTATTAGAGTAGATGTTGTGTTGTTGTACTATTAGAGTAGATGTTGGAGTTGTTGTACTATTAGAGTAGATGTTGTAGTTGTTGTACTGTTAGAGTAGATGTTGTAGTTGTTGTAGTATTAGAGTAGATGTTGTTAGTTGTTGTACTATTAGAGTAGATGTTGTAGTTGTACTATTAGAGTAGATGTTGTAGTTGTTGTACTGTTAGAGTAGATGGTGTAGTTGTTGTACTATTAGAGTAGATGTTGTAGTTGTTGTACTATTAGAGTAGATGATGTAGTTGTTGTACTATTAGAGTTATGATGTTGTAGTTGTTGTACTATAGAGAGATGGTGTAGTTGTTGTACTGTTAGAGTAGATTGTTGTATTTTGTGTTGAGTATTAGAGTAGATGTTGTAGTTGTTGTACTGTTAGAGTAGATGTTGTAGTTGTTGTACTATTAGAGTAGATGTTGTAGTTGTTGTACTGTTAGAGAAGATGTTGTAGTTGTTGTACTGTTAGAGTAGATGGTGTAGTTGTTGTACTGTTAGAGTAGATGTTGTAGTTGTTGTACTATTAGAGTAGATGTTGTAGTTGTACTAACTGTAGACTAGTAGAAGTATAAAAATCAGTGATGATAGCATTAGGTGCAGTAGTATTATTAGCAGTAGAGTAATTATAGTAGTATCAGTAATAGTAGTTGTCACAGATAAGTAGTAATAGTAGAGAAGCCTATTTGTGGAGATAGATCAGTATATGTATCAGTATTAGTAACAAGAGTAGCCATCAGTGATGGTATTATCAATAGAGCAGTAATCGAGTCATAGTTGTGGCTACACAATGTAAGGAGTGATTCATCAAGAAGCAGTGATACTAGTATTAGTTGCAGGATAACTATTAGCAGTCATTGTAGTGGTAGTAGCAATAGTAGTGGTCACAAATTAGTAAGAACAATACAGTAGTAGAGATAGATCAGTATATGTATCTGCAACACCCCTTCCGATGCAAGGCAGAGTGGTTGTTGCGAATACGTCCCACCATGTAGCTTGCAGCCTGTGTAGGGTCTGATCAACCCCACAGCAGGTCACTACATAAAACAGGGGAAGACTGCAGTGGTAGAGTCTTCCTGGTAAGGCAGGAGTTAATTCTTTATGTGATGTAATCTGTGTTGACCAATCACATGTGTTATAATCCTGTATCTGCGAGCTTCGATGCGATTGGAGGAGGGACCCCCACCTGACCAGTGGGAGTAATAAAACCCCTGGTCAGGAAAGTTCTAGAGTTAGTGGATTAGAGACTGAGAAGAGCTCAGTTAGCTGAGGCAAGCTCAGTCCAGATGAGTTCAGTTGTAGTTAGTATAGTGAGGGGACCAGATCAGACCAGTTGGTCAGAGTGCAGCCAGAGCTCAGCTCCCTGCCTGAGGAGCTCTGCAGAGCTAGTTAGTGAGAGAAAGGGGTATCATCCTACCTTCAAGGGTGATATCTGAAGCAACCCAGGACAAGCTGAAGCATCCTACTAGGACACAGCTACCTCCCAGCCTGCCCTTGCATCCAGGCTGGAGATCCATTCCTGTGGTTCCATCTCCAACTGCAGCCCCAGCATTCTACCTTTGTCAAGGCACGTTACCTACTGTTCCTGCCGGTTCCAATAAAGAACTGTAAGTTACTTTTGTTCAACGTCTGCCTCCGTCTGGTCCCTGCTACTACGGCTGTCTCCATCAAGGGCACCCTATCCACTACACAGGGACTCATACTCCAAACCCCAAAGGGTTGCCCCAGGGAGAACCACTATAACAGTCTCTCCCTCATTATTTCTTGCCAACACCACCCTGCTGGAGACCTGCCAGGCTGTAGGACAGCCCCCCGGTCCCCACACCAAGAACCGTGACACTAGCGTGCCTAGGCCGCAACCGCCAGCCACTCAGGTATTCTGGGCCTCGGCTGTCTCCAGGCCCCCCAAGAAAAGGCTAGGCCCCGGTGGGGGATGTTGCATGTCAGTATTAGTAGCAGTAGAGTAGCCACCAGTGGTGCTTCTATCAGTAGAGCAGTAAGCGAGTCATCGTAGTGGCTACACAACGTAAGGAGTGATTCTTCAAGAAGCAGTGATACTAGTAGTATTAAGTCCAGGAGAATTATTAGCAGTCATTGTAGTGGTAGTAGCAATAGTAGTAGTCACATATTAGTAAAAACAATAGCGTAGTAGTAGTGGATCATTATATGTATCAGTATTAGTAGCAGTAGAGAAGCACCGGGTGGTGCTATTATCAGTAGTGTAGTAATCGAGTCATAGTAGTGGCTACACAATGTCAGGAGTGATTCTTCAAGAAGCAGTGATACTAGTATTAGTTGCAGGAGAATTATTAGCAGTCATTGTGGTAGTAGTAATATTAGTGGTCACAAATTAGTAAGAACAATAGAGTAGTAGCAGTGATAGATCAGTATGTATGTATCAGCAGTAGAGTAGCCACCAGTAGAGCAGTTGTACTATTCGAGTCATCGTAGTGGCTACTCGCTGTGAGGAGTGATTCATCAAAGTTTCTAGCATATGGTCTCATATATTACAAGCCAGTGTGTAAACATATACTTCTGCTTTTTAGAATTAACAGACAGACCTGAGATATTTCAGGGGAAGTTGATTGCTGGGAAACAGTCCACGATAACCTGCAGAAGTCCTGGAATATGTGCTGGTACTCCTCCCGATATCACATGGAATGGAAAATATGGAGAAACTAAGAATTTTTTGCATCCGTACCCAAATTACACCAGCGTATACTACTCCAACTTTACATTCACGCCTTCAAGGGATGACGACCAATCCTCGCTGACCTGTGAAGTGGCCTTTCTCCAATACACGAGTGTGACCAAACACATGGTCAGCCTAAATGTTGAATGTAAGTCTCATTACCCTGTAGGATATGAAGTCCGACGTCATGGGATAAGTCATGACATTGACCAGACATAGTCTAGTTAACGGGGTTTGCCCATGAAAGAAAGTTCTCAAATTTGAATCCCCTAGTGATGTTTACCCAATAAAGCTCATTTTTAAGCCTTACTTTACACTTTATTACTGTTTTAGCTCCTATTACTGAGTGTGGGCAGGGTTTCTCTGAGCAGACACTTCATGATCCCTCTGTTCTGTGAGATGTTGTGTGTTGACAATGTGCTTAGATCACCAGGGTCCAGGGATTAGCTACACTTTCATTTACCTTCTGTATATTCTATTAGTATCTGACACATAGAAAAAGAGACATGAGACAGATCAGAGATGAGCGATCCAGGATTATAATGAGATACATGAGATGGATATAACACACAATGACACTCTCAGCTCTGCTATATGCCTCCCTCAGATAAAGACCTTTCTTGCTTGTAGCTTGTAGAGTAAGTCTCTGCATGCTGGGTGCCTGCGTGTGAGCTGCTCTTGTAAAGCAGAGAGAAGGGGCAGAAAGCAAAGAGCTCTGCAGTGTGCAGACAAGAGAAGCTATAAATGAGAAGAATCCGACCATAGTCAGTCAGATCCAGGGCAACCAGTATTGTAAACACCAGGACTGATAGTGACAGGTTGGAATTGTATCTGTGAAATGCTATATGATAATGCAGTGAATCAGAGAATGTATTATTTTGTTATCCTGAGTACATTTAAGAAACTTGCTGTAATTGTACCTCCTGTTTCCAGCCGAGAAGTCGGGCGTAATAGTAGCCATGTAAGCAGGACCTCATATATATATCTACTCAATCATACAAAAATTATTTTAATTTTTTCAGATCCTCCCGATGTCATCATCACCTTAGGAGGTAACAAGATCCTACACAAATTTCTGTGGGTGGTGTCATATTATATCATCCTGTAGCCTGAAGCAATGTCTATAGTTGAATGGCCACCATGTAATACTACATGTCCCCTGTAGTGGCCACTGCAGGGAAACATTTTGAATTTTAGAATGAGTCACTAATTTTTGGGCTGGAGGTGGTGGAGGAACCAGAACTTAGAAATATAACAGCTCCCTTCTGCAAGCCAAAAATTTCTCCTGCAACTACCTTCTATGTCAGATGAGAGAGGGGTGCACTGGACATTGGATGGGTCTATGGAACCTTAATTTCAACTTCTTAATTTTTTTTTCTTTCCCCTAGAATCCCGCATCAAGTCCTTTCCACCCCAGCCAGGACCTCCTGACTCACCATGTAATTTTTTAAACATTTTTAAAATAATTTTTTATTATTTTATTGTGTACAGAGATGTATTGGGGCTGGTTTTTAGCGTAATAAATTGTACTTTCTAGTGACAATATTTAATATTTCATCCTATGTACTGGAAAGTTGAAAAACAATTTCCAAATGTGGTGAAATTGACAAAACTCGCACTTGCTCCATTTTCTTGAGGGCTTTGTTTTTACCGATTCCGCTCTGCTTTCTGACACCTCCCCTTTATTCCTTGTGTTGGTAAGATCATAGAGACACTGCATGTATATAGGTTTTATTTACTTTTAAATTAAAATCTTTAGTACGAAATAAATAATTCCCTTTCTCCATATTCCGACGTGCCCAAACTTTTTCATACTTCAGTGCACTAAGCTGTGTAACACAAGCCAACAAATTCATTCACATAAATTTGGGACATATAGGAGATTTTGTATAAAATTCTGGAAAAATATGCTAATTTTTCCAAGATGTGATAAGGAAAGCCATGCCTCTTTTAGTTACCTTGTAGGGCGGTTCCCTTGACATCAAGCATGAACTACAAGAGGCCTTATGATATGATGCAGGATTAAAACCAAACCAGTATATCTATTCCAGAAGGAACAAACTCCCAGCTGTAGACAGCACTGTTTTCACCTGATTGGGTCTCCTCAGTACAGCATAGGGAACTGGTTTGGCTGGGTGAGAGGCTTGTGACTAGGGTCGAGAAGTAAGAGCTCTCCTTACGGAGACTGCAAATTAAGGCCACCATGTAGGCGTGTGACATCTTATAGCCATGGATGCTCCACTAGTTTCCCATCATGGAAAACTTAGCATATTTTCCCAGCATCCATGGCTATAAGACCCTACACGCCTACATGGTGGCCTTAATTGGCAGTTTCCATATGGAGAATTCTTACTTCTCAACCCTAGTCACAAGCCTCTCAGCCAGTCAAACCAGTTCCTTAACCCGAACTGAGGAGACCCAGTCAGGTCAAAACAGCGATGTCTACAGTTGGGAGTCTGTTCCTTCTGGAATAGATATACTGGTTTGGTTTAAATCCCGCATGATGTCATAAGGCCTCTTGTAGGTCATGCTTGTTGTCAAGAGAGCTCCCTTATAAGGTAGCTAAAAGAGGCATGGTTTTCATAATCCCATCCTGGTAAACTGCATATTTTCCAAGAATCCCCCTAGTGGAGCATCCATGGCTATAAGACCCCACACACATACATGGTGGCCTTAATTGGCAGTCTCCATAAGGAGAACTATTACTTCTCATTAAGTGATTCAGCGGTCTTGCTACTTATTTTAGTGCTGTCTGAAAACTCTCCGGGGATCTTTGTTTACATGTCTGAGCTCTGATTAATATAAGGGATCTGCAGCAGGAGATTATGACTCTTCCTGCTCCCTTCCCCTCCCATCTTTCTGTGTCAGTGAGATGTGGGTGACGCCATTAGAGCGGACTGAAGGGATAAGAGACAGGGAGTTGTGTATATATGCATAGGGCAGTATGGTGAGAATAGGGAAAGGCTGAAGCTCTCAAAGGAGGCAAAGACACAGGCACTTATAAATGCAGAGTCATGTCTAATGGAACTGATCTATTGAAAAGTGGCCAACCTTGTTAACCCTAGGTGGTCTAATCACTCCTACAATACACTGCAATACTGTCTCTGTCAGACTGTTAGAGAATAGGCTTCACGACAGGCCTAGGAGACTCCAGATTATCATGACAACTGATTGTCGGCCCTCTATACTGTCATAAGGAGCACTGATATGCAATCTGAAATAGTGACCCAATTTGATGAAAATCGGTTGTATAAAGTCAAGGAGGTAAAGAGTTTAACACTAAAGTCAAGCTCTCTTTACTGAAGAAAGCACACTGTAGTTGACATCCCTGTGCCTGAGGACATTACTAATCAGCTTTTTTTAAGTCTGGTGAATGCCATCAATTACAACAGTGGGGCTTCCTGATGTGCAGAGAGCTTGACTTCAGCGCCAAACGCTCCGCCTTCATGACTTTATACAACCAAATACATCTCACTACAAAGTTGATTTTCTGGGCCATTAAAGAAGCATAAGCTGAAAGGTCTTAAGCTTCTTCACAACATACTGGTAGTGGGTTATTGATTTATTTTCCACTGACAGGTTCCCTTTAAAGGTTTTTTTAAAGAACTGTAATATTGATAATATATTTATGCCCTATACCCTTTAAAGAAGATGAGTCGGGATCTGAGCCTATCAATGTTGTCCCGAAAACCTATGCATTTATAATAATGTTATCATCAGATCCTCTTTTTTTGTTAATTTCCTCTGATTTAAATTTTTTAAGCCACGGCAGGAGAAAACACTTTCACAATCAAAGAAGGAGACAACCAGGTGATGACCTGTGCCGTGGACAGCAACCCATTAGCCGAAATCACTTGGTTTATGGAAGATGAAGTTATAAAGGGACCAACTATTGGCAGATCACTCATCTATGGTCTTAGCGGAGCCAGACTGAGGGATGCTGGGATATACCGGTGTATGGGACAGAATGAGCATGGGACTTCCAACAAAACCATCGAAATAATCATTCACTGTAAGTAGACCCTCGGAAACTTGAGGAACATTGATTTCAATATTAAGGACCAGCTCTGGGAATTCATTCCGTATCTTTGTGTATCGTTTGTGATTACGCTGAAGGTTACTTTCTCCAGTGAGAGACCTACTGGGTTAGGAAATGTTGCTCCTGCTGGCTCTAGACTGGGAAAGAAACGGTGCACCCACGTGTAATGTAATGTGTCTATAGTCAACCACATGCAAACACTTTGGGGCACATTTACTAAGGGTCCGTCTAAGGGGCCGCATTTCCGTCGGGTTTCCCGAATATTTTCGGCTTTCATACGACACGAATAGGGGGGCGTGGCCGTCGAACAACCCGACTGATTCGGACAAACCCCAGAATTTAAAATTCCAATTGTGTCAAAAGACATGCAGCAGGAAGAAGATGGTAAACTCTGGAGGACCTCAGCGGGGGAAGCAACACATGCAGGAAATTGGGCGCATGCTCTTAGTGAATCACGGCAGCTCCGAATCCCCGTCGGACAACGCACCTTGGGGATCGTGACGGGACGTGTAAGTAAATCTGCCCCTTTGTGTACAGTGTTTCTAATTTGCTTTCCTGGTATTCTCAGACTTCTGGTAATGACCTGGCTTGACCTGTCACCGAAATACAATTTCCCATCCTGACCACAGGCTGAAAGCTGGCTGTTTGTACTTCACCTGCCCTGACCTTGGGCTGTCCTTGTCCATTCTTGTCTCACCCCCTGGTGCTCCGCACTGGCATCTCTGGATCACACTTGGACTAACTGCAATGAATGACACGAACCCTCTTAACCAGTCATGTAGATAGCGTGGATACATTGACTACTCTATTACTTCCTTTCCAATCTTCCTATAGATCTTAATATGTTAATCTAGATCATTTTTTCAGATGCCCCAAGAAGACCAGATATAATCTGTCCGACATCTAAAGGTACAACAATAACTACAATTATAACCATAGATAACTTCTGCCGTATTGTATACCACTAGGTGATGCTGTACATTATTTTTGTGCTGCACTTTTATTTGTTTTATACAACAGGTGATTTTGTATTATACAATTATTTTGCTTTATTACGATTATTATTATTATTATTATAATAATAAAAATTTTTTTTTTCATATATTTCTAGTGCAATAGTTTCTACTGTTATTTAGATTATTTATTGTGCTAAAGATAATTTAGTACCGTATATTGTTTTGTGCTTTAGGTTAATTTGTGTTTTATATTTAATATTATTTTATTTATTATCTTTCTTCTCATGCTTCATACTTTTTTAAAATAACATATATTAATATAAAATATTGCACTACGGGTAACTCGTGCTTTAGATTATTTTAGTGGTTTAAATTATTTTTGTTTATTTTTATGCATTTTCAGATATTTGGAATTATTTTTGTTCCGTTTTGAGCATAATTCTATCCGTTATTTTTGTTGTGGTTGTTGTTTGTGGAATTGGCTTTCTGTTGCTTGGAAACATGTTCTGTGTTTTTCCCTGTTAGTATAAATTATGGACAGTAAAATTTTGGGGCTTAGTCTAAATATTTCCATATGAATCCCTATGTACAAGAAGCCTGTCCAGCCCAACACTGTCTTCTGCCAAGGAAAGGAATGACCATTGTTCAGACAGAGATATGTGAAGTGTCAAATCAATCGTTGACCTCAAGCCCTTGAGTGTAAATGTGGCCAAAAGTCCATTCACCACCGAGGAAAACTGTCTTAGTACATATGGCAGATTGGGTCATTTAGATTTTCTGTTACGTTACACCTCCAGTTACCGAATAAGTTGGAATCATTTTAGCTAGTCCTTACTTTGTGGTTTATTTTGGCTTCTGTATGGACTTACTGTTGGACATTTTTCAGGGTTTCTATGCCAGAAGACTGGCTTAGAAGAACTGAAATTATTGCAATACCTCATGAACTGCCAGACATTGCAATTACCATTTATACTTGAGTTAAGCCTAGTTTTTCAGCACAAAAAATTTGCTGAAAACCTAAACTCATATTTGAGTAAAAAAAATATATCAAAACTCACCTTTCCGACTTCTCTCACTACTGGCTATATACTTGGGCAGGAGGCTGGCTATATACTGGGGGATATGGGCTGGCAGACTATATACTGGGAAGCAGGTGCTGGCTATGTACTATGGGGCAAGGTCAGGCAGGCTATATAATGGGGAGGCTGTGACCAATGCATTTCCCACCCTTGGCTTGTACTCGAGTCAATAGGTTTTCCCAGGTTTTTGTGGTAAATTTAAGGGCCCCGGCTTATACTTGGGTTGGCTTATACTTGAGTATATTACCCTCTTTACACCATCTCCATGCAAAGGGGCCCTGGAGGAGCATGTAGGGGGCTCATCCGGTGCTGGAGTTGAACAAGTTGCAGGCTCTGGCATATTTCTACACCAGGTAAGACATGATGTAGAAACATACTCTATGTGGCTGCCCCATCGGACGCATCAGGAGGCCTAAGCCTCTTGATGTATCTGTTGGCACTGGAAGGGCGGGGATTTCAACATAAGCCGGTACACTAGTAGTGGTGATGCTAAACCTCCACCAATGTTTCCAAGATTTGTCCCGAGATAATGGTCCAGATAGAATTAACTGGCTGTGCCAGTTTTCTGTCTGACTTTGCACTCGGAAGAACGTGTAATCTGCTGGCACATCCATGCCAGAAAAATGTGCACCTGTTAGTGCTTAGCCGGAGTCTGCAACACACATTTATTACAGCGACCCAACACAATTGTGTCACACACAGTATATTGAGGGTGCACCAAAAAAAAAAAAAGGTGCATCAGATAATTGAAGACCGTGCACCAGTATTGAATAATCCGGACAAGCATTCACATTGTAAAGCAGACTGCACTAAGGCAGTTTTTATCACTTTTGATAAATCTGGGACAATGTTTGATAAATAAAAAAGAATAATAATGATCAAAATTGTAACTTGCTTTAGGTGTGAATTTACTAATTTATTTGACTTAACCCCAGATTGTACTATCGACAAGGAATATGAGGTCTACGTCACGGAGAACTCCACCTTCTCCTTACTCTGCACAGCAAGAAGCCTCCCGGAAGCTTCCCTGTCCTGGGTCAAATCCGACACTACCCAAAGTGTGGCCAATGGTCTCCTCACCCTTCGCAATATATCTCTGAGGGATGAAGGAGAGTTCACGTGTGTGGCCAATAATAAATATGGGGAGTCAAAGTCTTCAGTCAACATCAGAGTGACCTGTAAGTCGAAATACGAACATTTTTGATTTAGAAAATTCTATCATGACAACTAGAGGCAGATGTGATGAGGCAAACCATAATGTGACCATAATTCATAACAAAACTGTTACTTAATAATAATTACATTATTATTAATCACATTACATTAATATTATTTGACTATATTTGACCATCTCAACCACGTCACAGCCGCTTCCTGGTCTCTCCGTCTATTTGTACCCAAAACGAGATTTTTTTCCAGCTGAAAAGGTAATAGGAAACTTTGAACCCCAGGAGAGGTTGTAATTTGTTCAACTTCAGTTCAACTTCTCTTCTACCAAATTTTTGGTATTTAGTATTTTTTTATATTAGTGTATTTGTGTCTCGTGTAGTGGGAGGTAAATTGTAACTATGACTTTCAACCACTAAATGGATTATGAATCCAAATACTTCCGCTCTCTGCCCTCTGTTCACTTGGCCCATGCAAAACTTAGATGTTCAACTCATCGTAACATGTCGTGAAGCAGTTGTCTAATTGTCTATGTGCCAAAACGGCCAATCCGGCAAACTGATGTCCCTAGCTACCAGCGATGGCCAAGGGGTGTCACAATAGCCATGGCTAGTTGCTAGAGGTGTCAGTTTGCCAGATTGACTGTTTGGTCACCAATCTGGCAATATATTCAGGTCAGGTGGCCGAATCGGAACGCTGAACCGCCCATCAGGTCCACTCATCTCTAGTTCCGGGCAACTGACTGAAAGTTGTAACTCCAATCACAGATGCCTTTCACTTCTATCCGAGCTGCTGCTATAACTACCACTTTTAGCCAGCAAAGGGGCATGGATAGAAATGCCCGATGGTTATGACTGCTAAAATAGCTGATGTTGATCCAGGTGCCACCCCATTTAGGATGTCCTGTCTATCCAAAGCCATATTTTTCAGGACAGCCTCCATTTAAATGGCGCCAACAATTAGAAAATATATACAAAGTGGTAAAACATGTTATAATATTATGTCAGATGAATATTCGGAATTTGACTTGAGGGACCCTCGATGATGAGACCGATAGGAGTGAAATCCCCAATAATAACCAATCAGGAAATGATTCTTGTGATTTGCTTTGTAAAAAGATTAAAATTAACCCTTGAAATGTAACTTTTATGCCATCTACAATTTTTTTCTATAAATATTTTTGTAGATAAACCCAGGACAGTTACAGGGAAAGACTCCGGCTGCCGGGATCACGGAGGCCTCACTGCTTGTACCTGTATAATCCAGTCATTTCCAACTGCGGATATTGAATGGAATATTGATGAGAAATTATTTCCTTCCAACCACAAGGACGATCATCTTAATATTTTCACTACGACGATAAACTCACAGACCAATAGCACGCTGACCTTCAAATCCATGAATTACCGGGTTATCCATTGCATGAGCTCCAACAAGCAGGGAAGACTGGACCTGGTGGTGATGGATTACAGTAAGTATCAGTTTCTGTATTTTTTTTTATTTATTTACAGGTTTTATTATTTTTTTTCACAATTTAATAAAAAAAAGGTAGCTTGTCCTCTTCACCTTTTAAGAGCTTGTTTTTTTTTATCAGAACAAGTTGTAGTTACAATCAAAATCCATCCTGCTAAACCAGGGACATTATTCATAGATCCAGGCACCGGGACTGTGGTCATTTTCTTATATTTGTCATTTATGACTTCCTTCTTTATAAAATCAACTTTCAGAATTATGCTAATGATCCCCTCCCAGGCTGTGAATTACAGGAAGTGCAGGCGGTAGGGAGAGACGGAGACCTGCTGTTTCTCTGTAACAACAGCTTGTGAAGCCGGAGCACAGAGGGCTTCTGTAACACGCCCATAGCCCTTTGGGCTCATTAGCATAATTGTAAAAGGAAGGAGGAAGGAGGTCATGGATAACAAATGTAAGAAGATTATCACAGTCACGGTGCCAGGGTCTATGAGTAATGTCCCTGGATTATGATGCTTGACTTTAATGGTAGATTTCCTCTAAAGATGTTGGGGGGTATTTATCAGGGCTTCTGCACCCCACCTGTGGTTTATAGAATCCAAAAAAAAAATAAAACTTATTTCAAAAATGATCTTTTTTTTTAACCCCTTGCCACCGAGCAGCATAAAATTACGTTGAAACCCTCTCCATACAGAGCGGAATATTTGCTGCATGGAACCGATTGCGAACCGACCCTTTATATGCCGCTTTAAATTAACCCTTTATATGCCGCTGCCATCTTAGCTGTGATCGTTGATCCCCGATGATGTCACGGGGAGCGACAATCCACGGAGTGTGTACAAGGTGGCACATTGCCACAGAAATGATGTGAAAAACACCATATGCTGCTCTACTGTAGTATATGGTAGGATCGATCAGATAACCTAAAAATAAAATACCCCAGGGGGGTCTGAAAAATAGTCAGTGAATAAAAAGAAATTGTTAAAAAATTTTAAAAAATCAAATAAAGAATCGATGTCCCAAAAAATCCAGATGTATCAATGTATATATATTGCTGGTAAAGAACCCTTTATAATAGCATCTAAATGTCCGATATTTTTATTTATTGCTTTTTATAGAGAAGGGATGGGGGGGGGGGAGCTTTAGTTTTTATTAACCAGTATTTTTAACCTTTTTTTTAAAAAAATTGTTTTCACTTAATTTCACAGTATTTTCAGGGTTATCCAAAAGTAAGAGAGTGGTTTGTACTTAAGTGCTCATTTCTTTAAAACTTATATCTTTTGGAACTTCAAATTTTTTGTTTTGTGACATAATACTAATAAAAGGGGCGCAGGCTCGTACTGTACTGCTATTTGGGTAAGTTATCAGTGGATGCAGCTTGTTACCTGTTACATTAGACATTCTGCTCCGTGTAACTATTGCTATATATACTATGGGCCACATTTATCACTTGTTTTTTCTGTTGTTTTTGCGCCTTTTCGTTTAGGCGCACCGTTTTTGCGCCATTTTTGCGATTAAACGTCAAATTAGCCGCGCAGCTAAAATAACCAGCTTTCCCTCATCAATCGTTCAATTCCAGATGTTTTGCTGCACCTAATGATATTCATCACGTGCGACTTTTGCATTTAGGCGCAAAAACGGGCGCAAAAACACTCCAGGTGGCGTTATCTGAGAAGAAAGCACTGAGCCCCTTTGCAGAAGAGCTCATTTCTAGCAGCAAAGCTCAGCCAGACACTAGAACATATAATAGATACATTAGATACATTGCAGACACTAGAACATATAATAGATACATTAGATACATTACAGACACTGGAACATATAATAGATACATTAGATACATTGCAGACACTAGAACATATAATAGATACATTACATACACTGCAGACACTGGAACATATAATAGATACATTACATACACTGCAGACAGGAGCTGCAGACTATTTACAGTTCATCACTTTCTATTTACAAAATATTCTGCAAAACCTGAGCTCACAGCAAGAGCAAGAGAAGTTTGCACAAGTTTGCAGAAGCTTGCAGAATGTTGCAGATACTACAAACAAGTGTCCCCCATGTAATTCTGCACAGTGTCTGAGGGGGATATTGTGCAGGATTACAGGGGTGCAGCAGGAGACCAGCACTGGGGGATCCCCTCCAGGAGAAGCCCCTGCTGAGGAGGTCACTGGGTGCTGGGTGTCACACACCTGGGTGCTGCTGAGGACATCACTGGGTGCTGGGTGTCACACACCTGGGTGCTGCTGAGGAGGTCACTGGGTGCAGGGTGTCACACACCTGGGTGCTGCTGTGAGTGTTATCTTCATTCTGGGCTGTGGGAGAAGCAGAGAGGAGCTTGTAGCAGGATGACATGTAACTGCCCGAATCTAACACTGCGCCTAAACTGTGCCTAAACTGAAGTGATTAATAAGAGGCAGAAAATATACTTATCACCGATGGTTGTAGCTTGTGATAATTCTAGCAAAACAGTGCGCCCGAATTTAGGCGCAACTACTACACTTAGGCGCACAAAAGTGATAAATGTGGCCCTATATACTATACGTGAGTAGTGGTAGCAGTCGGCTTTCCCATTACCGGGCTCAGGTTTATGTGTATTTTGTTATACGATACTGTCACTTAGTGGGCAGTTGTAGTTATAATACCCTCATATAGTGGATTCATATAGTATCCATCTTTTATCCCAATGGGGGTCATTTACTAGGGGCCCGAATCGTTTTTTTCATCGGGTCTCCCGAATTTTTCCGATTTGCGCCGAATTGCCCCGAGTTTTTGGCACACTCGATCGGATTTTGCCGCTGCGGCGAAGGCATGTATGCAACGGAAATGGGGGGCGTGGCCGTCAGAAAACCCGACGGATTCGGAAAAATTGCTGCATTTTTTAAGAAAAATATGCGCTTGACATGCACTTACCTGCACCAAGAAATAGAATTTGAACTCCAGTGAACTCCAGCGGACCTCGGCGCAGCAGCGACACCTAGTGGATATCGGCGCACGAACCTTTAGTGAATCACGGGCGGACCCGAATCAGCGTCGGAGAACCCGCCGCTGGATCGCAACTGGACTGGATAAGTAAATCTGACCCAATATGTCCCCACCTGTTTTCCACCTTAATGCCCTGACTATTTTTCAGTTTTTTTCATCTTCTGCCTTTTACAAGCTATGACTTTTTTATTAGCTAGACGGGGACTTGTTTTTTTTGTGACAAAATGTAATTTTTAATAGCATAATTTGAGGTTTCATACTAATGAGCTTTTTAATTTACTGAGGAATCTAAATAATGCAAACTTTTTTTCTCTGGGCCAATATGCACACAGAAATATCACATTTATAGGTTTTTTTTTTTTTAAATGATCTTTTTGGAAAAAAAATCCTTTTCTGTCTTTGCTTCCCAAGTAACTTTTGAAAGTTTTTGTCAACGTGGCTTGATGACTGCTTACATTTTACATAAAGACCTGCAGTTTCTATCTGTTCCCATTTGGGGTTGAAAAAGCTTTTTAGTTGTGTTTAATATAATTTTTTTTTGTGTGATGGAAGATTAAAGGATATGAATTCGGGTGTCACACACTGGGGTGCGGGAAGAGTCTCTGAAGCTAGTCTGTGGACTCCCTGGATCACCGTGGGGGAAAACGATACTAGCCGCTACCAGGTCGCTCCACGGGTGCGGCTAGGCACGTGGTGGCAGCCAAGGTAGGGACACAGGGAAGGCAGGACCACAGGAAGTCAGGACCATGGGATGGCAGGACCTCGGGAAGGCAGGACCTCAGGATGGCAGGACCTAGGAAGGACGGCTGGCAGGACCTAGGAAGGATGGCTGGCAGGACCTCGGAAGGACGGCTGGCAGGACTGCTGGGATACAGGTCCACCACAGGATTACAGGACCGCCACAAGATTACAGGATTACCACAGGAACACGGGACCACCACAGGAACACGGGAACACCACAGGAATACCACAGGTACTCAGAGGCGTCTGGAAATGCTCAGGAAACTCGAAGTCGCCTGGAAACGCTCAGGAAACTTGGAGGCGTCTGGAAATGCTAAGGAGGCTTTCTCCTAAGCAGAATGACCTGAAGATCCGGCAGGGGATGCTGGGAGTCGCCAGGTTATATAGCAGAGCCAGGAATGCCAGCGTCAATAAATTCTTAAAGATTCGGCGCGCGCGGCCTGATCAGCAAGCATACCTGCGGCCGCGACAGAGCCATCAGGAGCCAGGAGAGGTAAGTACCGACATGTGGGAAGCGGGGACATTGGCAGCACACAGCGGAGCACAGGTGCACCATGGATCGCAGGGGCACCCGTGACATTGGGCATCATTTACCTAATAAACTTTTTTGTTGTCCGAGATGGATACTATTAAGGATTTTTAGCCTGGGTGTGGTATAAAAATGTACAAAATATGTACAAAATATAGTACAAAATGTGTGTGATTTTGCTTATTTATTTTTAAAGGGCTGGGCAATTTTTTTTTTTTGTGTTACTGCTTTTTAATTTTTTTTATTAACTTTTTTTTTTTTATTACTATGACCCACAAGGGGGCACTGACAGGAGATTTCTTTTATAATGTGCTGCACAACTATTGAAGTCAAATTGTAGGTATAGTTTATGCTATACCTCTTTCATGGCCTTATAGAAAGATACTACAGGCAGCCTAGGTGTCCGTCAGAGGACCCCTTGGATGCCTGTGATGTCATTGACATCCCACAATCGCTGCTCTGGGTTCTGATGCTCACTGCCTCTGCACCCACTTAGACACCACTGTCCATGATTGGCCACAGTGTCTAAGGGGTTAAACACCTGGGATCAAGGGGTTTCTGACCCCAGGTGTTCGTGTCGAGGCACCAACAGGACGCAATGTCCTGCAATCTTCTTTTGATGTGGCGTCGTAGAAGGGTGTTGCATCAGTTGTACCTTGAATAGCCCCTGCAAAAACCCAATAATACATCAGTCATTAAGGTGTTATACATCATTTCTGTGTTTAAATATCTGATTTCTGTTAGATTGTTGTTTGTGTCTATGTCAATTTTTATTCAACTAGAATTTAGATTTTTTTTTTTCAATTTTCTACCCAATTTTTATTGGTTTCAACATTTTTCTGGGTGACCCACCAATGAAATATATGTAATCATAAGGACTATTTCTGTAGATGAAATTATACTAAGAAACTGTCACAGAACTTACTAGAGATACGGCAGTGTCCACGTGAGGGGTCAAATGTCTATGAGTGGACAATCTGTAGGTAAGTGATGCTGTTTCGATAAGTAATCCAGTACCTAATTGTTTTTCCCCCAGATCAGTCAGGCCTCAGCGTTGCAATCATTGCTGCCAGCTGCTGTGTTGTTGTCGCGTTGCTTCTTATTGGAGGCTTCTTGGTCTCATTTTATCTCCGAAGGTAAGTTCTGTATTTAACTTTTACTGCTATACTGTAAAATATTTGTCCTGTTCTGTTGTTTTAAGGTTCCACCCCTATTTAGTGGCTGTTTCTTCTCTTTTTTCAACTATCCCATCATCCTACTATAAAACAATTCTGGGGCTGCATTTCTATGCTAGAGATTGTCTTTATCTGGATCCTTGACTATTACTGTGTTATCTGGTTGTTTTGCTATTTGCTTGTTTGACAATTCTGCTTTTGCACCTCCTTTGACACCTTCTTGTGAATTGACTTGAGGTCTCCCTTCTCTATTACTATTCACCTTCATCTGTTTTCTCCATCTTAAATATTGCAGCTTCCTTCTAGTCCTAATGTCCAATGTCCTCAGTGGTAGTGGATGACTCTAAAGTCACTTATAGTAATGTCATCAATGTGTCAAGGTCTGCCCCTGTTCACACAACCTCAGGTTCTCTAATGACTAATAAAATTCACAGAATGAGCTCAAAGAAATCAAACCAAGACAAAGTATGGTATAATATCTCAATCTCTGTGAAGTGATGCCAAGAAAGGCTAGGCAGATGTGAGATGCTTTATTTGTGTCACAGAGGATTATACATAACTTTCAGTGGGTCCGGACCTGGGCTTGGTTAGTTAAAGATAAGAAAAAATGTCCATAGTTCATTGGTTAGTAAATTTTAACATAGGCATCGCAGGAACAAAGGCTCTGTTCTCCTTGGAGTGGGTGGTATAGTAAATCAGCCAAAGCTCACATTCTTCTCTGCACAGGATTGTGTTATCACACTGTTATCAATCTTCATCCACAGTTGAGCGTCCTCATAGTTTTCAGCATTTAGCAAGCATATAAAAGTTAAAAAAATTTTCATAATACATATAACAATACTTCACAGATGAATCCTATGATTCATACAGGATTAAGTGAAATGTATTGCATACTTATAGCTCAGATGTAAACTGTATACTTTATGTAGCCGATTAAGGTACATGGAAGGAGATTTTTAAATCTAGACCTAACTCCTCCTACATGTTTTGCTAGATCACTGTCCTCCTTAGGGTTTCTAGGACTTTAGTGTACTCCGCATAACATACTGTATCTGCCCATTTATTTTGGGGGTGGGGGGTTTAGTACCTGGACCCTACAGTTCAGAAACTTCTGTTTTCTATAAAATAACAAAAAGTTGACAAACCAACTATATGTATAAATATTTCCGTATCAACTATTCTTCCTTACCGAAAGCTTGGCCCGAGCCGCTGCTAGTTCCATTAGAGTTACAGTTTCGTTCCGTTCGAAATTTTTTAAAAACCAACATTTTTCTTAATAACGGTGTCTGTTTCTTTTTTAGGAAGAGAGTGTCAAAAACAGCAGAAGGCAAGAAGGAGATAAATAGTGAAGACTTCAGTGTGATTTACACCAACTCAGAGCAGCCCCTCTATGTAAGTGGAACTGATGGGTAATAACAAAGCCGGGAGGGGGAAGGGGGAGCAAAAGGGCAGCACTTTCTATAGAACCAGCACTGGAAACACCCCCACATACATGTCACTGTCTATAGAACCAGCACTGGGAACACCGCCACACTATAGCAGCCCAATGCAGATCTTCACAGTGCCCACAAAAGGGCAATTATTAAAGATTTACACTTGTGCCTACTCACAGCCGCCTTTTTTTCACTACCTAAGTGCCCTGAAAAAGGCAGTTGTTGATATTTGAGAAGCCCCTGCCTAGCTGACTGACCCTATGAAAAGCAGCAACCTCTCCCTGGCTCTGTCACCTGTGTGTAATGGCATCTGGGCATTTGACCCTGTTCTTATACTGTAAAGTCACATGTCATGCTCCCAGAGAGGACATGGTTATGGTTGTTCAGGGGCTGCAAGCTGCTTGATTGGCTGCTCACCGGTCCTCTGGGGGTGGCGAACACTCCAAATTAGCTCACCACCATTTGTCATGCAATGGACAAACCTACAATATTTCTGAATCAGTCACACTACAAACAGTCCCCGGTCTGGTGTAGACATGTGTAGACACAAATTTATTAATCTCCATTAATTTGGTTGTCTTAGACAAACCCTTTAAGAATACATGTGATCTATATTTTGAGCAGTAATTTTATGTGCACCTTGTATGTATTGTAGGAAAGCGCTACTACGGAGAATGGGCCCCACCCGCTACCGGAGAGCGACGCCTCTGTCTATATGAATGTTGAGGATCTGCACTATGCAAGCATCAATTTTGTTAAAAATAAACCTAAAATTGTTCCAGAAAACACTGAAATTGAATATGCAGAAATAAGGAAGTAGATTATTTCATGATTTACATTAACTTTGGGCAAATAGATTTAGTATTTGCTGCTACAGGATGAAGAATTCCTGTTGTTATGGATGGAAAGTCTTTATAATTATTACTGTGTAATATGAGACTATTTCCTATTCCTAATTTATATTGAATAAATCATCCTGATCCACTGTGTACATACATGATCACGTCATTACTTATCCTGTGTTACATCCTGTATTATAGCCCACTCCGCATAGGAGAGACCGGCCAACCCGGGCCAATGGATGGAGCGCCCACCCGGTTGTACACCTCTGTGTTAAAGGGGCACTGAAGCAGGAAGTGGTCCATGCTCTCCAGCAGGCCACCGCACTCCTCCCGGGGACAACCCCTTTCCTCAGAGCTCCTACACTTCAGATTGTCCCTCACACACAGCTTTCCATGGAAGCAGCGCCAAGCCAGTGTAATAATATCACATGTTATGGATGATACATGGTGCAGGGTCAGGAGGGGCCGGGATGTCTGCAGTGTAATAATATCACATGTTATGGATAATACATGGTACAGGGTCAGGAGGGGCCAGGATGTCTGCAGTGTAATAATATCACATGTTATGGATGATACATGGTCAGGAGGGACCAGGATGTCTGCAGTGTAATAATATCACATGTTATGGATGATACATGGTACAGGGTCAGGAGGGACCAGGATGTCTGCAGTGTAATAATATCACATGTTATGGATGATACATGGTACAGGGTCAGGAGGAGCCGGGATGTCTGCAGTGTAATAGGGGGGGTGTCTGGTGACGTGGGGATGTCTCATTGTTACGAATATCACATGTCATGGATTGGACATGCTGGTACAGGGGTCAGGGAAGGGCCGGGTGGATGTCTGCAGTGTAGGTGTATCACATGGTGTTGGTATGGAGTACATGGGTAAACAGGGGTCCGGAAGTGGTGCGGCGGGGATGTGCTCCGTGGCTCCGTTAAAAGATCACATGTTATGGAGTGATGCATGGTTACAGGGTCCACGAGGGTGCCGGATGTCTGCAGTGTGTGAAATAATATGTAGCTGTGTATTGGGATTAAACATGGTACAAGGGTCCAGAAGGGCCGGGATTGGTCCTGGGCATGTGTTGACATACATCTCGATTGTGTATGGAGTGATAGTGGCAGTGGTGGTAGGACATGAGGGTCAGAGGAGGGGCCCCGGGATGTCTTCTTGTGGTGTGGTTTAGTACTATGCACAAGTGGTGTGATGAATATACATGTTACAGGTCAGGAGGGGCCGGAATTTCCTGGGCAGTGGTAATATGTGCAGTCACCGTGTGTTATGTCTGATACAGGGTACAAGTGGTCAGCTAGGCCGGAGATGTTCTTCGATGAAGTCATATCAGCTATTATGGATGATACATAGTAACAGTCAGTGAAGGCCGGGGATATCTGCAAGTGTATAATATCACTTGTTATGGATGATACCTGGTACAGGTCAGGAGTTGTGCGTGGGATGTCTGGCAAGTGCAATAGATATCCTGAGTGTGTATTGGGATGATACATGGTACATGGGTGGTCCGGAGGGGGGCGCGGGATGGTCCCGTTCTGTGTATATGATGCACATGTTTTATGGTGATCCATGTGTACCGGGTCAGGAGGGCCGGGATGTATGCATGTAATAATATTACAGTGTTTAATGGTGATACATGGTACCCCGGGTCAGGAGGGACCGGGTGTCTGCAGTGGGTAATAATATCCCATGTTATGGATGATACATGGTAAAGGTTCAGGAAATGGCCGGGATGTCTCAGTGTAAGAATGATCTACATGTTAGTGGATTGTTACATGGTAACATGGTCAGGAGGGGGCCAGGAGTCTGCAGTGTAATAATAGCACTGTTGGATGATACATGGGTTACAGGGTCAGGAGGGCTGGGATGTCCTTACTTGTATATATACATGTGTATGGATAATACATGTCGGGTCAGGAGGGGCCGCTGTCCTTTCTATGTTTAATATCCCTGTTATGATTGATACTGTTACAGGGTCGGGATGGGCCGTGATGTCTGCCGTGTAAAAATATCACTGTTATGGATGATACAACGGTACAGGGTCAGAAAGGCCCGTGTTTGTCTGGCAGTGGTAATCATATTACAGGCTATGGGATGATGACTGGGTAAAGAGGTGCTGGGAAGGGGGCCGGGATTGGGTCTGCATGTAATTAGTATGCACATGGTGGTGGGATTGGTGTACGGAAATGGGTTAAAGTGGTCAGGGTGAAGGGCCGGGGAGGTGTCTGCATGTAATAATTAGTTCACAGTTTAGTGGATGGTGTGGTACATGGTTTCGGCAGGGTCATGAGGGGCGCGTGTTAGTGTTCTGCAGTGTAATGTAGATATCACTATGTTATGGATGTTGTTATGGAATCAGGTGGTTAGGAGGGGTCCTGCCGGATGTCTGCAGTGTAAAAATATCACATAGTTATGGAGGTAGATACTGGTACAGGGTCGAGGAGGGGGTGGCCGGATGAGGGTCGGTTCTAGTGTTGAATAGTCAAATGTGAGGAATGATTACGGATGGTTACATGGGGTCAGGGATGGGCGCCAGTGGGATTGGGTTCGTGGTGGCCTTGTAAAAAGTGATCACTGTTCTGGTATGATCATACAAGCAGCCGTGGGGGGTCAGAGAAGGGGAGGCGCGGGTTTGTGTGTCCCTGGCGAGTGTGTAGATAATGATTACATGTTAGTGGATGATACGGGTACAGTGGTCCGAGGAGTGGGCCGGTGAGTGTTCGTGCGAGTGGTAAATCAAGTATTACATGTGTATGGATGATGCATTGGGGGACAATGGTCAGGGGGAGGGTGGCCTGGGGGGTGTGGTCTATACGAGTGTAGATATGGTACAGTGTGGTTAGATGTGATTGACATGGGTACGGGTCCGGAGGGCATGGGTGTCTACAGTTATGAAATAAGAATATCACACATGTTATGTAGATACAGGACAGGGTCAGAGGGGCCTGGGATGTCTGGGGCAGTGTATTGATTATCTACATGTTATGGATGTAATGGAATTGGGTCAGTGTAGGGGGCGGGATGGGGTGCCCACAGTGTAAGTGAATATCTCGATGTTATTGGATGATCGCACAGTACGGGGTCAGGAGGGGCCCGAATGTCTTCGTGTGTGGGTTATAATAATGCACATTGGTTAATAGAATGGATAGCATGATTACCGGGGTGCAGGGGGTCGTGGGGCGTGTCTGCGGTGTAATACTATCACGATTTTTGATTGGTGATGATGCATGGTACGGGGTCAGGAGGGGTGCCGCTGGTGATGTCTGCTGTGGTATGATGATTTGAATCCTTTTAGTGGGAGTGATACATGGGTACATGTAGGAGGTGGGTCAGGCGGGGCCAGGGGGGGAGGGGGGGGGGGATTTGGGGAGAAGTGTACCCAGAGTTGTGAAGGTAGTGTAGGTCACATGGTAGTGGATGATAGCATGGGTCCAAGGGTCAGGGAGGGGGGGCCGGAGGTGTGAGCGATCACATGTCATGTGTCCAGAGCGCTTTAGCATGTAGTTTGAGTTCTGGACCAACTTTGGTCCGTGGCTTGTTACAGATCCAATGGCCCCAGAAACACGCAATTTCTGTGAAACATAACTGGTTATACTACTTGGTGTGTCGATTAGGCCGAAGGTTGACCATGTCCAACAACTAATTGGTGCTTAGGGCTACATAGAATTTATTATAGAATGTATGGAATGTTTCCTAGAATCATCACAAAATGTGGAAAATAAACAAAGAAAAAATATAATAATAATAAATAATACGCTATAACCCCGCATCAAGCTCTAACCACAAAAATGGTGGTGTACGCTTTCAGGTCCTCGTGGAAAGACCGTGGGGAGCTTTGCTGGTGACACTGTTGGGTGTGATGGTGTGTGGGGGGCCTTGCTGGTGACACTGTTGGGTGTGATGGTGCGGGGAGCTTTGCTGGTGACACCGTTGGGTGTGATGGTGTGTGGGGGGCCTTGCTGGTGACACTGTTGGGTGTGATGGTGTGGCGGGGTTTTGCTGGTGACACTGTTGGGTGTGATGGTGTGGGGGGCTCTGCTGGTGACACTGTTGGGGATTATACTGGAAGAACGGGGTTACCACAGCATCTTCCAGCGACTGCTATTCCATCTGGTTTTCGTTGGACCATCATTTATTTTTCGACAGGACAATGACCCCAAACTCACCTCCAGACTGTGTAAGAGCTATGTGACCAAGAAGGAGAGTGATGGGGGGCTACCCCAGATGACCTGTCCTCCACAGTCACCAGACCTGGTCCCATTCCAGATGGTTTGGGGTGAGCTGGACTGCCGAGTGAAGGCAAAAGGGCCAACAAGTGCTCAGCATCTCTGGGAACTCCTTCAAGACTGTTGGAGACCATTTCAGGTGACTACCTCTTGTATCATCAAGAGAAGCCAAGAGTGTAAGAGTGTGCAGAGCAGTGATCACAGCACAAGGACCTGGAATATAGGACAGATTTTCAGTTGTTTCACACCTTTTTGGTAAGTATATTATTCCACATGTCATAATTCATAGTTTTGATGCCTTCAGGGTGAATCTAGAATTTTTATAGTAATGAAAATACAGAAAACTCTTTAAATGTAAAGGTGAGTGCAAACTGAAGCCCCCCCCCCCAAGAGTATATAGGTAGCCAGCACATTGCAGCCCCCCCAACAGTATATAGGTAGCCAGCACACTGCAGCCCCCCACCAACAGTATATAAGTAGCCAGTACACTGCAGTCCCCTCCCCCTAGTATATAGGTAGCCAGCACACTGCAGTTCCCCTTTCCCCCAGTATATAGGTAGTCAGCACACTGCAGCCCCCCTCCCCCCAGTATATAGGTAGGCAGTACACTTATCCCCTCTCCCCCCAGTATATAGGTAGCACACACTGCAGCCCCCCCAACAGTATATAGGTTGCCGGCACGTAAATACCCCCTCCCCCAGTATATAGGCAGCCAGCCCACTGCAGTCCCCCTCCCCCCCAGTATATATGTAGCCAGGAGACTGCAGTCCCCCTCCCCCAGTATATAGGTAGCCAGCAGACTGTAGTCCCCCTTCCCCCCAGTATAAAGGTAGCCAGCATTCCGCTGCCTCTCCCATAATAGAGTATAGGTGCCTAGCATACTGCAGCAGGAGGACAGCAGGGGGCACTACACTTGCTGAGGCCATTACTTAATTTAGTGCTTTATAAAAGTTCATGCCCAGTGCTCACCAGTACAGGAACGTCCACTGAGAAATAAATCCTCCTTAATGTTTACTTCTGCCTTACTCTGGAGTGTAACTATTCCCCGGAGAGGCAGCATGTTTGTTAGATGTGAGCGCCATAAAATATCATATGTCACCGCTCTAAAATCTATAATTAAATTTATATACAGTGTAAAGGAAGAAATCTGTACATACTTGATTCAGAGCTGCACTCACTATTCTGCTGCTGGTGCAGTCACTGTGTACATACATGTCATTACTTATCCTGTACTGATCCTGAGTTACATCCTGTGTTATTGAGGGGATGACACAAGAGCTTACAGTCTATGAGGATGAGGGGGTGACACAAGAGCTTACAGTCTATGAGGAACAATGGGGCACATATCGTATGTTCCCTGCTGAATTCAGCGTAGTCATCAGAAAACCCGAACAAAGATGATATAACACAGGTCTGTTTACAGTCGGTACAATGTATCAGTGCAGGAAAATATATCAGACTACAGTCACAGAGATTTGTCTACAAAAGAAACAACTGTAACAGACCCTCAGCTGTGAGAAGCAATAGGTCTACACAGAAGAATGATTCCATTTATTGACAGCAAGCAGAGATTATAACAAAACCGGGGTCCTGGGTCTTACCCCCGCCGTCCTGGGGCTCAGCACCGCATACACCTTGTAGCCGCAGAATGTGAGGTCTGAAAAACAAAAAGAAATTAAGACAAGAGCAAAATCCATTTTTTATTGTTGCTGGATCAGCAGCCACGTCTCTTCTCACCTCATTACTTATGGCGGCGTCATGGCACATTTACCCCCAATGCCTCTCCCAGGCTCCTGTAAGGAGGGTCTCTGCCTGCTCCACGCTCCAATACATCTCAGCACCCAGGAATAACAATCCACAGGCTCCAGGTGCTCCAGGGACGAGTGCGAACAAGTTTCAGCCAAGTCTGACGTGAGATACTGGGAAATGGATCACCAGAGCGAGTGACCCCAAGAAGAAATCCCAGAAATCCCATCTCTGCCCCTTCTGTCCGCTCTGGGAAAAGTTGTGTGACAGTTGATACAATGGCAATTTCAGCTCACTCACTGCAACAACAGAGATAGCATGGACCTCACTGCCACAGGGTGATGTTATGGATGATACATGGTACAGGGTCAGGAGGGGCCGGGATATCTGCAGTGTAATAATATCACATGTTATGGATGATACATGGTACAGGGTCAGGAGGGGCCAGGATGTCTGCAGTGTAATAATATCACATGTTATGGATGATACATGGTACAGGGTCAGGAGGGGCCGGGATGTCTGCAGTGTAATAATATCACATGTTATGAATGATACATGGTACAGGGTCAGGAGGGGCCGGGATGTCTGCAGTGTACTGCACACAATGGTTAACCATTTGTTATCAGGGTGCTTCCGCAGACAATTTCTGCTGTTTACAACATAAAAGCTGAGGGCGTCCGCATGTGGTATAAAAGCGGAAAGATCTTTATATGCTAAATACATTTATTTCTATATTAATTTAATAATATTTTTTTAAGGAGAATTGCAGGTAGATCACATTTGGTAGATTTCCTTGTAACACATCTGGAACAACGGTCCCCACTGTCACGGATGTCCCTGAGATCCAAGCCTCCGATCGCAGGTGCACCTCTCCGTGGCGACGCCCACTGCCCTCAATTACCTCTCCATGCTCCTGCTCCCGTCCCGGCTAGGCCGCACACTCATTCCCTCCCCCTAGGGCTTGCAGGCCGGCACTTGAAGACTTAAAGGGCCAGCGCACTGCTGATTGGCGCTGGCCACTTCTGGGTTCCTATTTAAACCGGCGGCTCCAATCACCTTTCGTCAGATCTTTGAGCTCAAAGTGATAAGAGAAAGCTTCCCTGTGTTGTTACTTGCTCCTTGTTCCTGTTTCCATTCCCGCTCTTGACCTTGCATCTCTGCCACCCGCCCTGACTGCCAGCTTGTGCCCTACTCCGAGACTGCCCACTGAATCTGTACTTTGACCTTGGCTGCCACTGCGGCTGCTTGCACCTGTGATACGACCTGGGGGCACCTTGACGCAGCAGTACCATCCCACTTTGCAGCAGGCTCTGGTGAAGACCAGGTGCCACTTAGATTCCGGTACCATGTGTCGGCTAGTACCATCTCTTGTGGTGGTCCAGAGGGTCCACTGACCCCGAGTCCTGACACCCACATAGCGGTGGCATGCAAATTTACCAAAAAGGCTTATTTGGGAAACCGTTGACCATTGGCTGAAGACTGTCTACCCCTTGTTGTGACACTTGGCCAGCAACAGAAAAAGAGCAATGCTGGACAATACTAGATTACACCAAGGGACAGAGTTATGCATTAGGAGGACCTCAAGACATAACGATGAGATGTGTCCACCATATGGTCATTGCCATGACACATCAACCACTTCTTACTTCTCTAAGCGTTCTGCTGGTCTTTCTTCTGATTGGTTCATGTGGCTCTATATTACCCCCCGCTGCAAAAAACAAGTGCATCCGTAGTAAATATGACTCTTGATCAGTCACAGAAGATCTTTGGTGATAAGAGCCACCTCCCACTGAATGTGATCTAGGTGTCCTAATCTACTACTGTGTCTCTTCCGTGTTTCTAAGTTTGGCAAGTACCTTAACTCTGCTTTATAATTCAGTTATTGTTCTCAATATTCCTTGACAAATATTAATAAATATTTCTGTCCTGACCCTCTACTTTGCAATAAATCAGCCTGACCTGACCTTGCATTATGCTGGACACTCTACTTGGAACCTCCCAAGTGCTTTACTTTGCCACCGTTTGACACAAGCACGTCAGCTTTCAGCTACATTGGGACAACTTTGGGTGGTTGCAAGCTGTTCCAACGAAGACCAGGATCCTGTACAGGAGTTAAAGGGTGGAAACCCTGGGTTTACTTCTTTCAGAGGCTTGAGAGCAGCCGAAAGCCTATTTATTTCCTTCTATGGAAGATGCCAAGTTGCCAAGTTAGCTCCAGGTAAGTCCAGTGATGGTTGAGAAGATATGATTTCCACCTTATTAGAAGAGTGTTGAAAGAAAAAGCCAAGTTAGTGGTGTAGCACAGCTTCAATTGCAACTTTATTTAAATAGCTTGTGGACAATCTTACAATAGAAGACTGTACAAGGGCTTTGCTTACACAGTGGAGTAATACTTGCTCATTTCCTGGTGGTTTTGAGAGTAGATTGACATAAAGGAAATTTCCTAATTTTCACAGCATATAGTATTGCTACATTTTAGTTGACTTTCAACCACACAGTCACTGCAAGGATTAAGTCAAGATCAGCTGCATGTCCCCTCAATCCAAAAAGTGACCCCCAAATCATAGACAGCCGTGGGGTTTGGATATTAAGGAAGAGGAATTCTAGGAAGATGTACGGCACCCAATAACTCAAGGTAAGACATAATATATTAGGAATCTTACCCATAACATTGTTGAGAAGTGTAAGTGTAAGACTGAATAGGATTAAAGGGAACTTCTCACCAGGGACCTCATTTTCACTAAAGACAGGTTGTAGAAGACCATCACAGATGCATTGCAAATTTGCCTTTCTGCCTTCTCTAAGCATTTTTATTACAATATAATTCTATGTTTTAACTTACCTGACTTCCTGACACAATCCTCTGTATAGTCCCAGAGGTTGGGCTTTGGTTTGGATGCATTTCAAAGAACAACACATGATTTGTATTTGCAGCTTACTCTTCAGCTCTCAGCCCCCAACGTTGTGCTCCTGTACAGTTCCTCCCTCCCCAACTGATGTAAGCTCACCATACTGTGAGATCTGTTTCTGTGAGCGCAAAGGTAAAATCTGAGAGCTGAGGAGTGACCAGCACAAAGGTAAAATCTGAGAGCTGAGGAGTGACCAGCACAAAGGTATAATCTGTATAGCTTTATGAGTGTGACCACACAACAGGGTAAAGCCTGAGGGAGCTGAGGTTGAGACCAGCATCGAAAGGTAGAAAGCGGTTAGAGCTGAGTGTTGCCATCAGCAAAGTGGGTAAAATGCTGATGATGCGAGGAGTGACTGGCAGCACAAAGGGTAAAATAGCTGTAGAAGCTGATGTGAGGGACCCAGCCCGCACGGGTAGAAGTAAGGCAGCTGAAGAGTTACTTAGTCACAAAGGGTCCAATCTGAGAGCTATAAGAGTTATCAGTCACAATATTGTAAACTGCTGAGAGGCCGGGGAGGGATAGTGAGTCTTCGAGCGACAAGACGGTACGATGGAGCGTGGAGAGTCTGATGGGCGTGTATCTGCAGCCACGAAGAAGTTGTAATAAGGCTGATGAGTGTAGGAGTGGAATCGCAGTGCACAAAGTAAAAGCAGTGATGAGCTTGGTAGGATGTTGGACCCAGGTCACAAAGGGGTAAGAGATCTGAGAGCGATGTGAGGGAGTGTAGCCTGTGACGCACAAAGGGTGAAAGAAGTCGCTGGAGAGCTTAGGAGTGGATCCAGCACAAAGGTAAAATCGTGAGAGTGCGTGGAGGAGTGGACCCTGCCGGCAGCAGTCAAATGGGGTAACCCTGGCTGAGAGATGAGAGTGATCGCATACACAAGGTTAGTATGCCCTCCGCTGAGAGTCTGGATGAGTGAACTCTCGCACAACGATGATAAGACAGGCTGAGAGCTGAGTGGAGTGGAATCGCGGGGGTGAGCCTCAAATTTGTGAGGAATCGTGGAGCTTGGAGAGGGTGACCAGCGAACAAAGTTGTAGTATGAAGCTGAGGAGGGAGCCGGGGGAAGTTGATCGCAGCCAAGGGTAAAATCGTGATCTGTGCGTGTGAGGAGTGGACCGAGTCACAAGTGAAATGGCTTGGAGAGGCTGGTCAGGAGTGACCGAGGCACAAAGTTACAAGTGGCTGAGAGCTGAGGGAGAGTGTAACCAGCACACTGTGGTTAATGAGCTGGACGAGCTGAGGAAGTTGATCGAGCTAGCAAAGGTAAAATACTGAGTGGAGCTGGTATGGGAGTGACCGTGCATCAGCAAAGGTTGAACTGGATGGAGCTGAGGAGTTGAACCAGCACAAAGGTAAAGTGAGAGCTTAGGGAGTGAGCCCGCACAAAGGTTACTGGTGAGCTGAGGGGCTTTGGGAGTGGATGGAGCATGGCCACTAAGGTTAAACGTCTGGAGAGCTGTGAGAGTGAACAGTGGGTCAAGGCAGGAGTCTGGAGGTTAAAACTGAGAGCTGAGGAGTGACCAGCCACAAAGTAATAGCGTGGAGGAGGAGTCCTGAGGCCCAGCACAAAGGTTAAAGAGCTGAGAGTGTAGGAGTGACGCAGCAACAAAGTTAAAAGCTAGAGCTCGAGGATTGTGACTCGGACAGCACAAAGGTAAAAGTTGCTGAGAGGCTGCGGAGTGACCAGACAGTACTGTATGAGCTATGGTGTGAGAAGCAAGCTGAGATGCGAGTGAGTGACCAGCACAAAGTAAAGCTGAGAAGCTGAGAGGTTGACCGAGCACAAAAGTAAAATGCTTGGTGAGATGCCTGATGTAGTGACCTTTGTCACAAATGTTAAGTGGGGGCTATAAGCGGAGGATGTGATCAAGCCCGTGAAGGTGAACTGAGCTGTAGAGCTGGGAGGGATTGACGGCACAACAAGGGGTAGAAGCTTGGAAAGCGTGTAGTGATTTACTGCAGCGACAAATAGGGTTAAAAGCTGAGTATCTGAGGAGTGAAGTGCATCTGGGCACAAAGGTAAAAGCTGAGAGCTGAGGAGTGACCAGCACAAAGGTAAAATCTGAGAGCTGAGGAGTGACCAGCACAAAGGTAAAAGCTGAGAGCTGAGGAGTGACTAGCACAAAGGTAAAATCTGAGAGCTGAGGAGTGACCAGCACAAATGTAAAATCTGAGAGCTGAGGAGTGACCAGCACAAAGGTAAAAGCTGAGAGCTGAGGAGTGACCAGCACAAAGGTAAAAGCTAAGAGCTGAGGAATGACCAGCACAAAGGTAAAAACTGAGAGCTGAGGAGTGACCAGCACAAAGGTAAAATGTAAAGCCCAACCTCTGGGATTAAACAGAGGATTCTGTTAGAGTGCAAGATAAATTAAAACACATGATTGTTGATTATATTGTAATGCAAATGCTTGGAGAAGGCAGAAAGCCATCTTTACAATCCAGGTGTAGTAGGCTTCTACAACCTGTCTTTAGTAAAAATGAAGTCCCTGGTGGCATTTCTAATATGG